>SRLM01000318.1:101553-187802 GCA_015708895.1 Populus ilicifolia
TCATCTTTCTCATAAGGTTCAAGAGAAGGTTTTTCAATAACCTTACCACTGCAAAGAGTAGTGACTGATTTGACTTGATCCATGTGTTGGCTTCCGGAACTACTTGCATTTGCATTGTATTGGCCCTTGGGATTTTGTTGTGGTTGAGATGGAAACTTACCTTTCTTTTGAAAACTGAGATCAGATGTTAATTTTGCACGAGTATCTTTAAAATCTATCATGTTTTGAGCAAGTTGAGTATTGATTGTCTCTTGCTTTTCAATGAATGCATGCAATGTTTCCTCAAGATTTCTTCTAGAAGGTGGAGCATAAGGGGGTGCATATCCATGAGAATTTTAAAAATTATGGTGTGCTTGAAACGATGATTGTGAAGTTTGTGCATTGTTGTTCTCACTCTTCCAACTAAAATTTAGATGATTTCTCCAACCAGGGTTGTATGTTTGTGAGTATGGGTTATGGTTGGCCCTTTGGAAACTGTTTAAAGCATGAGCTTGTTCATGGAGACATTCCTTAAAAGAACGCAAGGTTGGACAATTATCAATTAAGTGTTCATTTGTTTCACATATTTGACATGCAATGTTTTCAACAGATTTTAATTGACCACTCCTTTTCAATTCTAGTGCCTCGACTTTTCTAGCTAAAGATGCAAACTTGGCTTGAAGGTCATGATCTTCCCTAAGGTTGTACATACCTCCACTAGATGTATGAGGTTGAGTTTTACTCGGTGCCTCATAAGTACCCACGGTGTCCCAATTTTGAGCATTTTCAGCTAACAAGTCTAAGTACTCCATTGCTTCATCTGAGTCTTTATCTTCAAAAGTTCCATTACACATCAATTCAACCATTTGCCTATCTTTAGGTGTTAAACCTTCATAAAAATATGAAATCAATCTCCATGTTTCAAAACCATGTGAAATCAATTTCAAGCATAAGGGTGGTCTGATTAGGGAGGAAGACGTGGTGTAAGCAGTGGCAACAGTGAAGAGTTAAGCCACCAGGGTTGCTGCTGCTTGAGTTGCAGGTGCTACTGTTGTCGCTGTTAGTGTTGGGGTTGCTTGTGGTTGGGGTGGATGAGGAGAGAGTCTTCACCTTTACTGCTACTGTAAGGGTGGAAATCACTGGAAAGGGTGGTTGCTACTTCTGGGGTTGCAGTGATGGAGAGGAAAAAACAGGTTTCGTAGAGAAGAGAGAAAGAGGTGGTGCAGCCACCATGTAAGGTTGCTGAGTGTATGGCTGTGATGTAGAATGTGCTGGGAAGGACGGTGGTGAGAGTGATGGTAGTGGTCGAAGGTGTGGCTGAGAAGGAGGTGATAGAAAAAGATGAAAATGGGGGAGAAAGACCAATTTTTTATCAAGTTTACACTCAATTTTTTCTTATTCTCTGGCCATTAAATCCACCTCTATTTATAGGAGGTGGAAGAAGGCAATCTTGTCTTCACAGTGGAAAAGTTTTTAGTCCTTGATTCGACCAGAAGACTCCAAACTGTTGGTTCAAAGTGTGCACCTCGAGCTGTCAAATTTAATAGTCCAAAGCTGCCCAAAGTGGCCACTTTAGGCCGATCACCAGAGCATTTTTTATGTTTATAGGCCTGAACGAGACATACACAGAGATAGAGGGATTTCAGGTAGCTAGGTGCATGAGTTGTCAATTTTGGGAGACAAACAATGCATTAAGTGCACTTGCAAAACTGCTACCCTGACAGCTTCACAGAGAAGATGATAAATAGTGACTAGGCGACGCATCGCCTGGTCTCTGTTTTTCTTTTTTTCTTTTTAATGCAAAAACAACGCCTTTTGGGTTAAAATTAGTGATTTTTTGTTGATTTTCAATTTAGTCCTCCAGCTTTCAATTGCTTTTAATAGAATTTTTAATTGACACTAAATTTTTGATTTAATGCAATTTGGTCCTGATGTAACTTCAACTTCAATCCTGAATTTACGTGGCTTTTGCAATATGATCCTTGATCTTGGATTTATGCAATTTTATCCCTAATTGACTATTAAACTTTTAATTTCTTCAATTTAAACCTCGGATTTTGTCAATTAAACCCCTATAGTTTGGAGCCTTTTGCATGTTGGTTCTTGACTGTGAATTTTATCAATTTAACCCCTAATTGACCTCAAAACTTCAATTTTCTTGCAATCTGATCCCTAAATTCAATCAACTAACTTGATAAAAATTAAATTTGGTCTCCTAAAATTTTAATTTTCTTTATTAAGCCCAAATCAGGCTCCCAAACTTAATTTTTCACCAATTACGCTGCAAATAAAATTAATTTGACTCATTTAAAGTATAATTAAGTCCTTGCACTTAATTAAATCCTTCAATTGGACCCAAATTAATTCTTAAATATAATTAAAATTTAATTTGCTCATGATTGAATCAAATTGGCCTATTAAAAATTTATTTATGTCATCGGACTTAATTTTTATGCAAATTCATCCAATAATCATTTAAATTAACCTTAAATTTGTATTTTTTTTTATTTTTGGGCATAATAGGGAACAATTAGGTCTTGAATTTTCTTCAAAAATTACAACTTGATTTTCCAGTCTACTTTCTTCATATTATCAACTTTTATTATTATTTTTTATTTTTATTTAAAAAAATAAACCTTAAAAATCACCCAAAATTAAATGATCACAATTACCAGCAATTTATAGAAATTTCAAGTTCTCGATCCGTTTTCATATCGACAAGAGAATGGCCGCACAAGTGCTAAGGGCTCGAGGTTATCTCTTGTCCTTAATTTGATTCCAGACGGGGTTTAATCACCTATTTCTGAACAGACTCTTCCTGACCTTCCAATGGTGAACAAGCCAAATCTTACAATATACGTTAAATTTATTATGGTATAGAAAGATTTTTTTTCCTCTCTGAAATAATGGAGAGAGGGATGTTAAGGCTAGGGTTGACGCAATGAACGGTGAGGATTAGATAAGGAGAATGTGGATGACTTGTGTTCTTGTCAATTGAGGGTTGACATGTGCAGCGAAGGGTATTTAACGGCAGCACATAGGATAATAGAGAAGAAGACTTGGTCCAAGATCATGCTAGATATTTACAACTTATCAGCACTTAGGATATATATATATATATATATATATATATATATATATATATATATAAACATAAAAGTAGGTTTAGATTTAAAATCTATTGACTCTAAATGGTAAATAACATTTTGTAGTTTTATTCTTTATTCTCTTTATCGCCGCCAGAAAATTCAAACATAATAACAAAATATTTTATCTGCGACTAAACACCATTCCATCAACCATTTATATTGCTAACAGACTTACCAAGAAAAACATGTTGCCAATCAAAGCTTTGTCACAAATTTGTTATTTTTTGACGTTATAAATTATAAGCAAAAATACAGAAAAAATATTAACTCTAAAAAAATAAAATGCCCTAACTAGATTTTATTAGTTATTCTATCAATAAATTAATTACTGATAAAATATTGTATTGCAAATTTCATCGGTGAAATCTAAATATTACCAATAAATTAAGCTACAATATTGGTAAAAAAAAGTATTTATCACTATATTCTATTAAAGATTCTAAAACTTCCTAATCATTTTGTAACTTTACGATGAAATAGGTTTTTTTATTGCTGACAGAATCACTGATGATATTTTTTTTAGTCGGTGAATCCATCAGAAAATTACTAATTTTTTTATAGTTATTAAATTAAAAATCAATAAAAATTATAATAAAACCAAATATTATCAATTTTATTGAACATCAAAATTTTGTTAATTTCAATATTCATTACAATATCAATTTTACAACAATATATACATTGCTACACAGATGGAGGTGGAGGGAAGTAAAATCATTAGCCAAAAGAAGGAGCATGATAATGTTTGAATCTCTTAAAGGAGGGACTTTGGTTCTACAACCCAGAGTAGATGAGCCTCGGTTGCTATTGTGTGCATTAGAAGTCTTATAATGATCGACACATAAATTAATAACACGATTATTGATATCACCAACACTACTACTGGTTGAATCAATAGTAACAATAAATCTCTTTAAACTTTTTTACTGTATCTCTAAATATTATGAGTTAATTTTCAATTTTAACATAATAAATCTATATTATGCATTGAATAATGGAGTACATATCCCAAAATATTCTACATTTTAAAAACACACTTTCTAAGTCTAACAAGCTATTCTAATTATTTAATACTTTATACTACTATTAATATTATTATCATCGTCATCGTCATCATTTAAGGCTTAAACATTTAATATAACGATTATGTTTAGGTTTATAACAAAAATAATAATAAAAGAAATTATATTCATTGTCAAAAAAATTACATAAAAAATCAAAATAAATATTAAAATTATAGATTCTTGATTAAATTTTAATATGATGCACAACATAATTGCCAACAACAATAATAATTAGTCAAATTTTAGTATGTTTATTGTAGGAAAAATGCACATAAAACAATAATAATAATAATAATTACAAATAATATAATGCACAACATAAAATTAAAAGCATAAACACACAATAATAATATTCTCTTGGCAACTACAAACACTCTAGAGACTGAGAGAATTACCTTAAAGAGATTGGGGATGGGCGATGACGAGTGAGAGAGAGAGAGAGAGAGAGATTGGGGGTGGGTGATGATGACTTTGTCGGTGATGAGTGCACTAAGGATGATGAGAGAGAGAGAGAAGGGTTGATAGAAAGAGAGGGACGATAGAGAAAGAGTGTTAAAAAATAATATAAATCATATCTTGAGACGTCACCTAACAGATTAAGTTATTGGGCTGAGATGGTTCTTTGACATGGAATCAGAGCTTTGATAATCAAGCAGTCACGAGTTCAAATCTCACTATTTCTATTTATTTAATAATAAAAATAAGTATAAGATAATATAGGCCTGTACAAGTTTCAAACCCAATGGGCTTTTACTTGAAAGGGTAAGAAAATAATAGAAGTTATATCTTAGGACCTCACCTAACAACTTAAACTATTAAGTTGAGAGGGTTCCTTTATAGAAAGGGGTGATAATTTTAGCAACATAGATGAAAAAGGGATAAAATTAAAACCTAAAATCACTAATGAAATTTTCATTGTTGATTCCATCAGCATATTAACATGTTAACATATGTTGACATAATCATTAATGGAATTTTAATTATTATTTTTAAAAATTATTCAATTACATTGGCAATTTTGTTGTCATTTCTAAAACCTATAAGATATTTATGACAAAATCACTTTTTATTAGCGATTCCATCAGCTTTCCTAAACCTATTAGAATTTTTAAATAAAACTATACATTTATTGGTCAAACCTTTTGGAATTGTTTTATGAAATTGCATGTCTATTGGTGATTTCTTCACTGTGCACAATTCCATTAGCGATTCCATTGCTATTTAAAAAAAAAAATTGTTATAGAATCTCAGCCAACCTAAATACACAAAAGCAACAACAAAAAGCATTTTAAAGCCAACAATTGCAAACATTATGCATTACAGAGCTGCAACAAATTGTGTTAAATGATGATTGTATTATAATACCCATACTAACAGGGTAGTGTTAGTCTTTGTGCACATCATATCTAAACTCTAATTGGTCGGGGGAGTCACCAACCTATGTGGAATGATCATCCCATAGTACGGAGCCTCACGCTTATTGTATTTTGATTTTCTGATGAGTTTTACCATATGATATTCTTGTTATGGTCTATTTGAGAAACCTTTCTATAAGAACCTAAAGCCATACTTGTGTGTGTGTGTGTGTTTCTCATTACTGTATTACCTTGTGTATGTGTATTGAACTTTATCTACTCACTAAGTTGTTGAACTCATCCTCTCATTATTTATCCTTTTCAAACTTATAGCTTGATAACAATTCATTTTTGTTGGACCTTCAGAACCTACTCTTTTGATTGTAATTTGTACCTTTCTTTATTTCTAGTTAATGCTCTAAAACTCTTGTATTAAAACAATTAAGTTATATTACGAAATTAGTTTGTTGCTACTCCTGTGTTGTTGACTTATTAAATGATAAGTTTGTATGTAAGTTTGGGTATGTATATGTATGGAAACTTGAAGGGAAATCTTGTCTATGTGCCGGTCATGGATCCGGGATTTAGTTGAGTTATTAGAAAGAGAAGTCTATATGTATGCTTGACTTTGCATAGATAAAGGAACCTAGTGGAGGATCTTGTTTATATATTGGTCATGAATTGAACCAAAGAATCGGCCTTATTAATTGACTTCCTTAAAAATACATGATTTATAATCAGTTATATAAAATAAGATTGTTTTATTATTAAGACTTGTCTAACTACTTTTCATATACTAGAAAATGTAAATTTTTTTTTTCATCTTTTTACTAGGTGGGTGTTTACAATTAAATAAACTGGGTTACAAATTTAAAAAGTTAATGTTAGTTGATATGTTATTTTTTATTTTATTATTTAATATTTTTTTTAAAATATGCTTTATATTTTTCTTTTATTAAATTATTTTATTTTCATAGCTTGACTGAATACTTTTATGACCCTGCGGCAGTGCAGGTCGCTATTAGTGCAACAGCTATTTGAAGGGTTTTTTTTTTTTTTTCCAAATGGTAAAGTTATGTTAGAGTTAGTTTATACATTAACTGACGCTAAATCTTATAAATCTTTTCTCGAGAGATCTTAAAAACATATCCTCTGTATCAATCCTAGTATATTTAATAAATTTCAGTAAATGTTTGTCTTAAAATTTGAAGCAGAACAAATAGTTAGAGTTGCTATTTGAAGTAGTGAAATGGTAATAATAATATGACAGACTTCTATTCTTTCTGCATTGATCAATGAGTTAATTCATTCATAAAAAAAGATAAATTCATGGACGTGCAATAGATCTATGGGTCAACTTCAGTGAGCTGTTAAGCTTTTACTCCCTACCCCCACTTGTACTGCTGTTCATACCATAGAAGGCTAATTCCACTACTCTACAAGCTTGATAATAATGGAGATCGCTGTGCGTAGAGGCCTCGTTAATTCATTTACTAGCATTACAATGTTTTCGGTTTGCATCTTCTTACTCTTTTTATCACTAGCCTTTGCTGCACAAGACATTATCACTTCCAATGAATCCATTAAAGATGGCGAGAGTCCTCTAGTTTCAACAGGTGGAACTTTTGAGCTGGGTTTTTTTAGCCCAGGAAATTCAATGAATCGATTTTTGGGAGTATGGTACAAGAATGAATTGTCAACTCATAAAGAAGTTATTTGGGTTGCCAATAGAGAAGTTCCGCTTGAGGATCGTTCTGGATTTCTAAATTTCACCCAGCAAGGAGTTTTGCTTCTTCTCAACGGAAACAAAGAAAAAATTTGGTCATCCAACAAAACAGAAAATGTTGAGAGTCCAGTTTTGCAGCTAATGAATTCAGGAAATCTAGTTGTGAAAGTTGGGAAGGATAATAATTTCATTTTATGGCAGAGTTTTGATTATCCTTGTGATACGTTTCTACCAGGAATGACGATCGGATGGAGTTCACAAACTGGTGTGGATAGATACTTGGTATCTTGGAAGAGCGCAGACGATCCTGGTCCAGGCCAATTTTCATTTGGGATAGATCGTCGGGGGTTTCCACAGCTAGTCGTCAGGAATGGAACTTTGAAGCACTATAGGCTGGGTTCATGGAATGGAAAAAGTTTCACCGGGACTCCTGAACTGCCTACAGGTCTGAACTTGAAGTTTGAATTCATTTTGAACAAGACTCATGTAGATTATAGGTCTGAAATCCCGAAATCGGTTGTATGGATGACGAGGTTAATTGTGAATCAGTCAGGAATCGTGGAACGCTTTATGCGTGCAGATCAAACGAATGGTTGGACAAGTATATATAAGGCACCAAGAGATCTATGTGACAATTATTCAATATGTGGTGCGCATATGATTTGCAAAATGGTCGATCAATCCCACAATTGTGCTTGCTTGGAAGGATTTGTACCCAAATCTCTTACAGATTGGAGTAAAGGGTGTGCTAGAAGGAGTGCATTGAATTGCACACATGACATCTTTCAGAATTTTACAGGGCTTAAGTTGCCGGATACATCCCTTTCCTGGTATGATACAAGCATGAGTCTAGTAGAATGCAAGGACAGGTGTCTTAAAAACTGCAGTTGCACGGCATATGCAAACTCAAATATCGAAGGAGAAGGCAGTGGCTGCATACTCTGGTTTGGTGAATTGGTTGATATGAGAGAGTTTAGTACTGGGGGCCAAGTCCTCTACATAAAGATGTCACCACCTTTGAAAACAGGTATTTATCAATATTCTTCCCATGATTCTCAAGCAGTGTATTTTTTTCACTCTCTCTCTCTGTTTTTTTTTTGTTTTAATGGAATGAGGAAGTTGTGTGTTCCTTAAATGTTTTCCAAACTTCGTGTCCTCATTTCCTCATTCTATTTACAAATAAAATAGAACTCCTTTCTGTGTTTATTGTGGGTTTTCAGATCAGACGATGTCAAACACAAATTCTGGTAAGAAGAAGCTTTTAGGAATCATACTCGGTTCCACAGTCCTTGCTGGAGTGCTTATGGTAGGACTCACCTTCTATATATGGAGAAAGAAGCAGAGAAAGCAAGGTAGTGGGACAATTCTTCTTATTCCAGAACATGGAACGTGTTGATATATATAGTTTGCATGGTAGACTACTAATATAGTAGAATTTTATGTTAGTCATCGATAACAAAATGAAGCATTGATAGATCATGTTGTTAGT
This sequence comes from Populus ilicifolia, assembly GCA_015708895.1. Taxonomy (NCBI): domain Eukaryota; kingdom Viridiplantae; phylum Streptophyta; class Magnoliopsida; order Malpighiales; family Salicaceae; genus Populus; species Populus ilicifolia. Next base: position 110,316 of record SRLM01000318.1, read on the forward strand.
CAATTAGCTTTGATAAGGAGAAGCTGCTCGTTTATCATTGCTGACGACTGGTCAATCTTCGGCTATTCAGAAATAGAGGAAGACATGGAGTTACCATCGTTTCATTTGGCCACCATAGTGAAAGCAACGGAAAACTTTTCAAGCAACAACAAGTTGGGACAAGGTGGTTTTGGACCGGTATATAAGGTATATAACAACCTGCTTCTAAGCTGAGCGATCATCTACAATGAGATATTCTAACTTCAGTAAATAACGATTCCCAGGGTACATTGATTGATGGGCAAGAAATAGCAGTGAAAAGACTTTCAAAAAGTTCTCGGCAAGGATTGACAGAGTTCAAGAATGAAGTTATCTTGATAGCTAAACTTCAGCACAGAAATCTTGTCAAACTTCTTGGCTGTTGCATTCAAGGAGATGAAGTAATGTTGATCTATGAATTCATGCCCAACAAAAGCTTAGATCATTTTATTTTCGGTTTGTAACCCAAGAACTGGTTAGAGTTTATTGCAGTTAGATTGCTTGTTCTATGATGTTTCATTTATACATCAGAATGACATAACATAATGATATATTGATTAGATCAAACAAGAAACAAATTCCTGGACTGGCGGAGACGTAACCTCATTATCGGTGGCATTGCTAGAGGACTACTTTATCTTCATCAAGACTCTAGACTAAGGATTATCCATAGAGATCTCAAAGCCAGCAACATATTATTAGATAAGGATATGAACCCCAAAATTTCAGATTTCGGAATGGCTAGACTGTTTGGAGGAGATCAAATTGAAGCAGACACAAATAAAGTGGTTGGAACATAGTAAGTACACTCTACACCTATTTTGTTACAATGTATAATCTCCACACATTTAAACTTTTTCTGATAATGTGTCTCCACAGTGGTTACATGTCCCCCGAGTATGCTGTTGATGGGCGTTTCTCATTGAAATCTGACGTCTTCAGCTTCGGTGTTTTAGTCTTGGAGATAATAAGTGGGAAGAAAAACAGAGGATTTTCCCACCCGGATCACTGCCATAATCTTCTTGGACATGTAAGGATAAATTAAACATGTTAACTTAATTATGTATTAAAAAATTTTCTCATAACAAGTTTGTGTTTTCCAGGCATGGAAACTGTGGACGGAAGAGAGGGCATTGGAGGTTCTTGACAATATGTCAGATCGCCCTTATTCTGTATCTGAAGTATTGAGATGCATTCATGTGGGTCTGTTATGCGTGCAACAAAAGCCGGAAGACAGACCAAATATGTCATCTGTGGTTTTGATGTTGGGCAGTGAGAATTCCTTGCCTGACCCAAAGCAACCTGGGTTTTTCACGGAGAGGAATATGCCCGCGGTGGACTCTTCATCAGGAAATCATGAATCATCATCTATAAATGACCTAACTATTTCAGAGCTAGATGCGCGGTAGAAGATTGGCTCTGATGCTTAAAAAGAAGAGCATACATATATATATATATAGCCAAATCCTAGGTATATAACAGAAATTAAATAATTTCTGCTATAATTGATGTATTACTTTTATTTATCTGTCTACAAGTCCTCTGCAAGTACTAGTGCGAATACAGATAAACAGAATGCTTGAGGATTCACATCTCTGGACTGCACAATATCTGTACTGGTTTGCTTCGAGTCAACAAATGTAATGCACAGATCTGGGCTGAAGATCTATATATTTTCAATTTCAATTTCCAAGATGAATAAAAAAAAAGGTTGAAAGTTCTTGAGTAATACATTTCATTGACTATTATTTCTAGTAAGCGACTAGCATTCTTTGTGGCTGTGACCTCTATATATTTTGGTTACAAAAGGAAGGTTCGAACATGAGAGTTGAGAACTTTTTGAGAAGGAAGGGCACTAATATCACATTGCAACATCTACACATTTTGTGTAACCAGAGAGAACACTTGTACATACTGTCAAAGATAAAGTTCTAGCAAGTAGCCAGGTTCAAATAAACTGATGAGACTAATAAATAATATTTGAAGGATGCTCATGAGAAAGGAAATAGCAAACTGGCGCCAAATCTTGAAATCATGCGTGTAGTTATTTCACTTTAATAGATTAGCAAGCCACTTGTTAGTCCTAAAATGGAAATAACAAAGGATCCTATTTCGAAAAATGAATTTATGGTCAACAACAATGAGGTTTATTACATCATGCGATCTAAAGTTCAACCTTAGGGATATAAATGGACACTCATGGATGGAGTTTCTACTATATTTATATCTTATTTATTATTTAACTAGTAAAAAATTTAGATATTCATATATTATTTATCGATATTTCAATATCTATATTATTATCAATTATTTGAATACTATTCATTATTCAAGATATAAAATATTAATCAATAAAGTTAAGAAAAACCTTTACATGTAAATTAAGCTTTTCAGGAGCTATAATCTTGACCCTGGGATTGAAATGTAGTTGAGCCCGGTTGTTGGGCTTGAATAGTGGTGGAGGTTCACCTGGAAAATAAGCTCTTCGGGGGACAAGGAGATCTCCAATGCATTGAATCTTCAATGCTTGAATCATTAAATGTATGGGAAAAAAATACATTTAGAGTGAATTATTGAACACATAATGTTGAGTATAAGAACTTTCTTATTTATCAGTTATTTAAAGTACTTATATATCTTGATCATGTCAACTCGCCTCATGATATGGGTGATTTCATGGTTGATTGGTGAAAATATTGGTAAATTTCAGTGAAACGTTGATGAAAAATACTAATTGATGAGGGGAAAAAGGCACATGAATTTGCATAGAAAATTGTGTGCGTCCACACTATGATCATTATGATCATTGTATAGCACCCAGCCTGTAAAACCCCGGTCAAAATACTTTAAAAAGAGAGAGAGAGAAGCCTCCCTCTCTTAAAGAGGCCAACGGTTGGAAGGGAAAAACGTTTCCCTATATTTTTCCTTCCTCTTAGAAAACCAACCAGCCTTGAATGCCACCATTCACCCTCCCTAAAGTGTAAAAAACAAAGAGAGATGAGAGTGGAAACATGCAAGGAGTAATTAAGGTGTTATCAAGAGAAGAAAGGATATTGATTGAAGAGATAGTAGAAAACAAGAAGATAAGGAAAGAAAAGAAGAAGAGGACGTGAAGAAGGATTTTGGAGGCCAAAGAGCATAAACTAAAGTATTCTGAACACTTTCTAATTGAAATCAGGGTTCTTAAGCAAAAATTAGGGGGAAAGAGGAAAAACTCAAATTCTACACTTAGAAGATTAGTTGTTTAATAAAATGACAATATCATGCAAGATTGAAGAAGATATTGGGATGGGAGAGAGGCGCTTTGGTTCGGCCAAATGGAAGAAAAGAGTGGAGGAAGACTTTCTTTGCTTAATTAATTATTGATGAAGGGAGACATTGAACTGCAGCTGGACAGCTCTGACGTTCAAGTTGCAGCTGAGTTTGAGAATAGAAACCCAAAGAATTTGAGATATTTTTCTACATGTGATTAAGTGTGGGTATGTTAACTGTCCACTGCAACAACATTTGGGTCACTTGGAGTTATGGAACTTCAAATGTGGGTGAAATACTAATGAAGAGTTAAGCTATGCATTTTAAAACTGAAATTATTGCTTGACTTGTGAGTGAATTTCAGACCAGTGGAGCGCGAAATTTTATTAGTGGAGATAAATATTGTACCGTCTTTGTTATATACAAGTAGACCTAATCTTCTATTTAGTATATAATAAAAGTTTAATGGATGTTATAAATCATGATATGATTTTTATGATCTATTTCTCATCAACTTTGTCTATAAATAAATACATTAAATAACTGAGATGAAAAAGAGAAAAACCAAAATAAAAGGAGCTTGGATACAAAGTTGAATGAAAAGAATTTTTTTTATTATTATTTTTTTAAAATGATCAATATAAACTAACAACAACTCTGTAGAACAGGCAAGTTGCTGAATGATCTGTTTAATTAATTAAATAACTCCAAGTTTATTCTTTAAAGTTTGTGCATATGGGTGTTAAAGTAGATTAGAAATTGGTCTTACCTGATTCGAGTTCCTGAAACTCAAGTTAAGAATAGAAAACAGAAGATAGGTCTTACTGTATTGTGTGTGACAGCTTATAATGACTAAATTGAAGCTGAAATTAGTAATAGATGGGAATGGAATTTTGAGCATACCTCTTCATGACATGAGTACTGGGGATGTTAACTCTCATTTGAAGCAAACTTTGCATAAGTAACTCCAGTTATGCATAAAAATCAATAAAAGGATCAGGCTGCCACCTAAAAGACAGATTTGTGAGAGAGTAGAGAATGAGCGAAATTAGTTGTGTTAATGGATAATCTAACCTCCCTTTCCTTAATAATCAAAAAGGGATATGTTGGAAGTGAGCTTCTAGCCTAGCGGTGAGAGGGGCTTGTCCTCTTCCTCTGCACATGGGTTCGAACCTTACCATGTACGTCTGTCACCTCCGCAGTGTCTTACCTGTTCACTGGGCTTACAGGATGTTCAGTGAACCGTGTGGATTAATCGTGGTGCGCGTAAGCTGGCCCGGACATTATATGTAAATCAAAAAAAAAAATATGTTAATGTGTGAGAAAATTGAATTGCACCACATTCCCAATTAAAAAAGTTAAGTTTTAATTGGAACGACAAAACAGCGTTTAGTCGTTAAAGTACATTGATGAACGAATGACAACCATTTGGGAGGAATCTTTAACCATGGATATATCAAAAGAAATAGTCACGGGATTTTGAAGGAGAAACACATGAATGAACTATAATATATTTTAAATTTTTGGATGACAGAATAATATGTCAATTAAGATTTGCGTTTCGATCCAAATTCACAAACTTTAATCTCGTTATAGTACAGGAGAGGAGAGGGCCCCGAGACAGTCCAACGTACCCATGCCAGGAATGGAATGCTGCCAAGTTTATAGCTAGCAACCAATAAAGTTGTTAATAGTGATTGATAAAATCATGAAATGAAATTGATTTTCAGAAGTAAAACATTATATATATATATAGCAATTGATTAAATTGCTAGAAATAATCAACATTTCTTAGTATTTTTTTAGTATTTTTCATATTTGTTATTAGTTTTATCAACATTTCTTCTAATGATTGCCATTAGTCTTTGATTTTGTATCTATTATCTTTTGCTTTGTTTTCCAGTTAAGTGGGATATTTTTTAATATTCATGTAATATAAATTAAAATATATATTTATTATATGATGAGTACAACTAGTTAATTTTTTAATTATTTATATATGTTACTTTTATTTTCTAAGTACTCATCCATTCATGAATCTGCACTTGTATTCTATTGAATTATATTTTATTCAATACGATATACATCAGTTTGATAGTTATGCGAGTATCTATCATGTTTTGATATTGGTATACTTATCAGTTGTTAATTACTACATTGTAACAGAGAGTAATTAATCTATGTGCATGTGTATATATATATATATATAATTGGTGAGAGATATTCCACCCTGTTGCGACTGATTCTCTTACAATAGTCATTTTCGAGTATTATTTAGTCACTTTTACTTGTCATTTAATCTCTAACATGTTTTCTATTATTTTATGTTAATATACGTAATATGCATATTTACATTAAGATATATTAACTTGTAAATTATTAATATTTAAGATATGTGCTAAATGCTATCCGAGTTGGTAAAAGTCAATTTATTTTTTTAATATTATTATAGGGTTTTAGTTTTTGTTAGTTGATGAATTTTATTATGTTCTTTCTTTTTTAGTTTTAGTTAATATACCTTCCTTGTTCCATGAGGTTTTGCTTTAAGTTTTTGATTTAATGTTTTAAACACTTTATTATTATATTCTTTTAATTAAGTTTGAATTTTGATAATGTAATAAATATTATATATTATTTTTTTTCTATATGATGAGAAGGAGTTTTGAAGTATTGTTTGATTTTACTGGTTTTAAATAATAACATTTTAAAAGATTATAAAAGCTATAAAATTTTTATATAATTTGTTTTATAATAAATATTTTTAAGACTTAGTATAGATAAAATGTTTTTACAACATCCTTCCTCACTGTATTGCTAGTTATAAATCTAGAATTCGGATTGTGATAGTTTTCAATGGCTTCATCTAGTTTTCATGGCTTTTGGTTGGTTTTTATGATCTTTGATTGTTTTTTTGTTGCTAGGAATTGCTTTTCCGTTGTATTTATGGAAATGTTATGGTTGACTCCCCTCTTTCCTTGCACGGTGATTAAGTATATTTCTACACTAGCCTTGGAATATCTTCTTGAAGAAGAAACATTCTATGTCGTGCAACTCTAGCACTTGACATTCTCATGCTTACCACTAAAAAAACAAAAACAATATTGTGCAAAACCCAAGCAACAACACAAAATAGAAGGCACTAATCAATCACTATAAAAAACCTGGTGATATAAAAAAAAATAAATCTCCATTTATAATTTCAGGTAACCCTTTCAGAATCCTATCACGATAAGTATTCATGCCACTGAACATTATTAAAAGTGGAGGCATATATAAGCTACCTACTATACATTTTATTTATACTAAAACAGGATCGATCATTAAAAGTGATAATTTCATTAAAAAAAATACTTTAAATCCAACTTCAACTAAGAAAGTCATTTTCATAAACACATTTCATTTTCATAGGACACCACAACATACAATTATCATTCTTATATAAATCATCTCTCAACTTTAAGCCAAACTCAACAAACATTGCACTTAGATTCATTTACTTTCACGATTTTCGCAGCGAAGACAAATCTGGAGACACAGATTTTCGAAAACATTGATTCTTATAGTGAACTTGTTGTTGTTAATCCTGTAGTGGTCCTAGGCTTCAATTACTGTTCATTTAAGATTATACGAGCAGAAAACTATTAATGCTCAAAATAATATTGGGCTGTAGTCAACAATAGACATTCTCTTCAGCCAAGATTTAGGCTTAAGCGTAATTTTCACGGCCCAAATACAAAGGATAAGTCCAAGACAGCCTTCGTTAATAGTTTTCCAGCCGACACACCAAGGATTTTTGTCAAGAATCAGGCGTCAGATAGGAAAAGCTGTGCTAAAAAAAATCGAGGTCGGTCCATGCTGAGACTTTCATAAATGACAATGTCTCCTGACCTGGATATTTCCTCTGGTTCACATGATCTTCACTTTCATTTATTTGCACTCCCTAATTAATCACAAAATTTACCATTTATTCAAATTGTTGTTGTGCGATCTGTGTGAAGCAGTGGCTGATGTGGGTAAACTCTGGTCAAAAGATTGAAATTATGATGTCCATCCTAATCGAATTCCAATACAAAAAGTTGGCGGGAGAGAATCAACGAAGATTTTTGATTGAGTCGCGAACAACATCAAGAGGTACAGGCCTCTCCCACATTAGGATTTTCCGCTAGGAAGATGCAGGCTATAAAATATTATGCTATCAACTGCTGTATTGCAGGCATCCGTTCTTGCTTTCTAACAATTTCACAATTCCCCAAAAGAGCAATGGAGCTAATATATATCAGCAATGAAAACATGGCGATTAGGGCACCTCCCTGAAGCAGATGCCTTGTGAACTGTCCAAGCTTACTGTTCATTTTCCTACATTAGACTAGTCTTCATATTTATTTTCCGATCTTGTTATTTCGCTATTATTTCGTTGACAAGTCAACTATTTTGACGTCGACTATTTTTTATTCAACAATTTCTTGCTTGACTTTTAACTCTGCATTTCAACTCAAACATCGCTCCTCAATGAAGCCTGGTCAAATAAGAAGCGAGCAGAATATCTTCATCATAATCAGCGAATTAGTCTCTTGTTTGACATTTTTTTGTTAATAACACATCTTCTTTTTTTATTCTCCTCTGTTCAAAAAATCTTTGCACATTTTGTCAGCAAAAAACTAAAGAACTGATTTCCGTTTTTTTCCTCTCTTGGAATGGAAGCTCGAAGTTCAATGGGAGTTGTTGAAGTAATTTTCGTGTACTCGCTTTTCTTCTTCATCTTAAAAATCTCCTCTGCACTAGACGCTATGAACACAACGCAATCCCTAAGAGATGGTGAGACTCTAGTTTCAACAGGTGGAAGCTTTGAACTTGGATTTTTTACCCCTGCAGGTTCAACAAATCGATACTTGGGCTTATGGTACAAGAAGTCTCCTCGGATAGTTGTGTGGGTGGCCAACAGAGGAATTCCAATTTCCAGTAAATTTGGTACTCTAAACGTCACTAGCCAAGGGATTCTTGTCCTTCTCAATGGCACAAACAATATTGTTTGGTCATCAAATACATCAACAACAGCACGGAATCCGGTTGCACAGCTCTTGGACTCTGGAAATCTAGTCGTGAGAGATGGAAATGATAATAAAGCAGATAATTTTCTGTGGCAAAGTTTTGATTATCCTTGTGACACCTTATTGCCTGGAATGAAACTAGGAAGTAACTTAGTTACTGGTCTTAACAGGTTTTTGTCATCTTGGAAAGGCAAAGAAAATCCTGCTCCAGGTCAATTTACTTTAGGCATAGATGTTCAGGGTTATCCACAGCTAATTCTTAGGAAGGAAACTAGAATAATGTACCGGGTCGGTTCATGGAATGGCCAGTAGTTTACAGGGTTTCCTGAGCTCAAGCCTGATCCAATTTATACATCTGAGTTTGTATTTAATCGAAATGAGGTTTATTTCAAGTTTGAGCTTCAAAACAGTTCAGTTTTCTCCAGGCTCACGGTGATTCCTTCAGGCCTTGTGCAGCTCTTCACATGGAGTCATCAAACAAATGAATGGTATGTTTTTGCTACAGCTGTGGTAGATCAGTGTGAAAATTATGCCTTGTGTGGTGCAAATGCTCGCTGCGATAGCAATAGCTCGCCTGTATGTGATTGTTTGGATGGATTCATGCCCAAGTCTCCAACTGAGTGGAATTCACAAAATTGAACGGGTGGTTGTATCCGAAGAACTCCACTTGATTGCACCGATAAGGATGGCTTTCAGATCTATACCGGTGTTAAACTGCCAGACACATCCTCTTCCTGGTATGACGATAGCTTTAGTCAGGTGGAATGTGAGGGGTTGTGTATTCAGAACTGCTCTTGTTTTGCATATGCAAATTTAGATATCAGAGGAGGTGGAACTGGCTGCTTGCGATGGTTCGGTGACCTGATTGACACAAGAAGATTAGCTAAGGTTGGACAAGATATTTATATACGGCTAGCCGCTTCACAATCAGGTATGGCTTCAGTTGGCAACTAATTATTAATCGTAAGGACATAGCACCAACATTGATAGAAATTTAACCATTATTTCTCTTCAAATCTGGTTCATCGACTATGGAAAAAGAAAACAGCACCATGTTCCCTATCTGAACTTAGTTGATATGATTTCCCATTTTCTTTTTTATTCTCAAAAATAGAACTCAAAGATCATTCAAATTCTGTTTAAGTTACAGAATTGAACAGGGCAAAATTCCAACCAACTAATAGTCGTAGATTTCAGTAGTAACCGGGGAAAAGAAAAGAAAGAAGACCCACGCAGGAGTAATTGGTGGCGCTGTCATTCTCTGCTCAAGCATTCTAGTATTAGGAATTGTCTTCTGTATCCGGAGAACAAAGCACGGAAAGAATGGCAATTTCGAATATAGGAAAGAAGAAGTCATGGAGTTGCCAATGTTTGATTTAACCACAATTGAGCACGCCACAGATAACTTTTCTAGCAGCAGGAAGCTGGGAGAAGGTGGTTTTGGAGCTGTATACAAGGTCAGCTAAAACCACTCAACATGTGCAATCAAGCTATCTTCTAATGGAAAAACTAACAAAGCTATGTGAATGACGTTGATCTAGGGTGAATTGATAGAAGGACAGGAAATAGCGGTGAAAAGACTTTCGAAGAGTTCTGGCCAAGGATTGAATGAGTTCAAAAAGGAAGTTCTATTAATTGCTAAACTCCAGCACCGCAATCTCGTAAAGCTGCTCGGTTGTTGCATTCATGAAGATGAAAAAATGTTGATTTATGAATACATGCCTAATAGAAGCTTAGACTCCTTTATTTTTGGTATGAACCTGTCCAGTTTCCTGATCAACACATTTTAGTTGTATCACCTTCTTATTATTTTCTTTCGGTTTCATCTAGTTATCAGACTAATATGTATGACAAATTGGCCAGACCCAACAAGAAGAAAATTCCTAGATTGGAGTAAGCGTGCTCACATCATTGATGGAATAGCTCGAGGGCTTCTTTATCTTCACCAAGACTCTAGACTCAGAATCATTCATAGAGATATCAAAGCCAGCAATATTTTGCTGGATAATGAGTTAAACCCAAAAATTTCAGACTTTGGTCTCGCAAGAATGTTTGGTGGAGATCAAACTGAGGCCAATACAAAGAGGGTAGTTGGAACATAGTAAGTGTCCTGTACTTTCTTAGTTGATTTTCATTGGTGTATTTGGAGAAATTCCTTTCATGGTATAATATATATTTGCAGTGGTTATGTCTCCTGAATATACATTGGATGGACACTTCTCTGTCAAATCTGACGTCTTCAGCTTCGGTGTCCTCGTCCTAGAGATAGTGAGTGGAAAGAAAAATAGAGGATTTTGTCACCCAGACTACAACCAAAACCTTCTTGGGCATGCAAGTATTTAGAAACAAATAGACTGGTGATATGTATTGGTTTGGTTCCTCTCAGGTATCTGATTAATTGACATATTGCATTAATTTTACAAGTTTTTTGGCCTTTCTCTGCAAAGTATTAGTAGTAGTCCTGAAATGTTAGCAGTAGCGATAATCATATGCACCTTGGGGTAAAATCAGCCTACTGACCTGTTGCCATGATTCTTTCCAGGCATGGATGCTTTGGTTTAATGGGATTCCTTTGGAACTAATTGATGAATGCTTTGCTGATTCATGCACACCTCCGGAAGCTTTAAGATGCATTCATGTGGCTCTACTATGCGTGCAACAACGACCAGAAGATAGGCCAAACATGTCATCTGTTGTTCTAATGCTTGGCAGTGAAAATCCATTGCCTCAGCCTAAACAGCCTGGTTTTTTTATGGGAAGTAATCCACCTGAAAAGGATACTTCATCAAACAAGCACCAATCTCAGTCAGCAAATGAAGTTACACTAACACTGTTACAAGCGCGGTAGGCTATCTTCAGTTGGCATTCAATGGATATTTTACCTGCTCAATCATGCAACAAGCTATAAACTCCAAGCCTTCAGCAATTCAAATGGTGACAGTTCTTTCTGCCCACTGTACTAGTTTCAGTGTAGTGGACATAATATTGAAGAGTGACAGAGACAATATTATATTAATGCGTTACATTTTCATGAATCCAGCAACTAATTGCGGGCAACTTCCAACGAGCTGTGTACAAGGTGTGTTACCACCCGAATCTCAGATTCATGATTGGTTTACAAACAAGGTTTTTTTAAAAAGTTTTATATTTATACAAATTAAATTTATATACAAACTTATTCTTTAAACAACTCAATTAGAATTCAATGTAATATTAATAAAAAAAATTAACTTTATAATAATTTAATTATTTTAATATTAGAGTTCATATAAATTCATAATTTCAAAGCACAAACTATATATAAAAGAAAGATACAAATTACAACTATAATCTTGAAAAGATAAATAATAAGAGAATAAGTTCAACAACTTAATGAATAGATAACATTTAATATACAAATACGAGATAATACAACAATAAAATATATATATATATAGCTCTAGATTCTTATAGCATAGTAAGGTTTCTCAAATAGACCATGACAAAAAATCAAAAGGTAAAGCTTGTCAAAAAAATTAAAATACAATAAGCATGAGGCTCCATACTATGGAATGATCAGTCCACACATGTTGGTAACTCCCCTGACTAATTAGGGTTCATATACAATGTGTATAAAAACTAACACTATCTTGTTAACATGAGTATTCTGACTTGTATACCATAGATTCATAATCATAATCAAACAAATATATTCATATCTCAAGACTCAACTCATGACATCAATCAAATGAGAAGCTATCAATTTAGAAATCAATTCAAAATATATATTGATTCATATTAAAAATTCAAATTTAGCAGTTAATCATACTTTATCATAACAAAGATAATAATCAGCATGTATATTATCAAGAAACATGATCCAATTCTTATTAATAAATTACATATTTATAATATTTCTCATGTATATGAAAGATTATTTACTTACCTGACTTGAAAGCAAACAGCACTAAAAAACAAATACCAAAGGAAATCCTATCGATATCCCATCGATAAAATATCAGGATTATCTAAATACAAATAAGACATATTCAAAAATAACTTAAAAGAATATATAATTAATTTAATACATTTATCTAAGGGTATATTCTATAATTGTATATGTTTTTAGACTAAACTATTTATTTTTCTAAAAACCCAAAATTAAACAATTTTCTCGAAATATAATCCATAATAAAACAAATAATCAAACTTGATAATAATTCACTAAATAACACTCAATTATTTATCAAGCCAATCTGGAAAAGCTGATATTATAGCTAGGGACCAATCTGAATTTTATCATATTTTTAAGGGTCAAATTGTAACTTTTTCAAATTGGAGGACCAAACTAAAATTGTCATAAATCCATGACTATACTGAAATTATGACCATAATTAATCCTCAATTCTGTCAAGAATATCTCATTATGCTCTAGGGACCATTCTGAAATTTTACCAAATTTTTATGGTCAAATGTTCATTTTTATCAAATTGAAGGATAAAATTGAAAGTGTTAAAAATTCATAACTAAATTGTAATTCTGCCCATAATTCATATTTTATTCTATTTAGAATCTTGGAATATGCTCTAGGTACCAATCTGTAATTTTTTCAAAGTTTAGAAATTAAACTATAATTTTTATAAATTGAGGGACTAAACTGAATTTTTATCATCTTCAACCTCAAACCCAGAATTTACACAGATCACTTAGTATTATCTCATGATTTCTAATATAAATTTATCATTCAAATAAAATTATAACTCAAAATTATCATATGTATCTACAATATTTCAAAATTAAATAATTAACTTATTACCCACAACAATTAATCTATAACATTTAAATTAATTCATTAATCAATCCAAAATATAATTTTCAAAACTTTAATATTTATCAAAACAGAAATTAAAAGCTCAAAAAACATACATTATTATGCGTATCAAAATATAAATCTTACCCTTTTAACTTATTTTATTTTAACTTCTTTTTGCTTCTTTATCTTTCCCTCTTTTCTCCTCTTCTTTTTCTTTCTCTCTTCTTTCCTGCCGTCCCTCACACTAAAATTTCAGATCCCTCTTTTTTTTTATCTTTTTTTTAATTTATATTTATTATGTTTATCCAATTATCAACTTTGTTGCCTTTTCCTATCTCTTTTAATTCAAAACATCACAAGGTGTCAGTTTTTATCCCTGTTATGACTTCAAAAATACACTCGTATATTGCTCCTGCCATTTATCATTTGAGAAAAGCTTAACAAGGTGCAATGTTTCTGGGTAACAGTGATGCAAGCTTTCTGGATGGATTTTATTATGGATTATTTCTTGACCATATGGATGATGATTCAATTAGATTATGTAGACATGTAGTCTGTAATCTATGAAAAATGATGTGCTGATTTTCTTCTACATTCTTCAGATATCAGTTTGTGTTCATTTTCATTAACAATATCTGAGATTCAATTTCTTTGTTTCTTACACAAGGAAAAAGGAAGGTCAAGGTTGGCAGATCCTGAAAGAAGAGAGGTGCAGAATTTGATGTTTCTATGTTTCTATGAAGATTTTGTTCTTCCAAGTACCGAATCAGTAGTGAAATAGGATTTCTTAAGTTAAAAATTCTGCAATGAAATTACACAAATGTAATTGGAAAGAAGGGAGAATTTATTCAAATTAATCTCGGGAAGCTCATCAGTTAACTAGATCGAAAATCAGGTGTCGTTTTTTCTCTGAACAACTGCTGCGTTTGTTGGACTTGCATGCTTTCTGTGTTCTTGGTATACTTTTTACATTTCACATTAAATAATTTTTTTCTCAATATTTCCATTTATGTGCTTGCATTTTGACTCTGGGAAATTTATTTAACACAAGGCTAGAGATGATTTCTTGACATTTCCCTGTTCTCGCATATTAGATGAAAGATTAAAGGAAGACGGTTCCTGCAGTTGAAAGAGTTAATCGTTATGCAACCATCTTTTGTTTCTCTTAGATCCGAAGTGCGTAGCCGTACTCGGGAAAGAGAGAGAGAGAGAGGGAGAGAGAGAGGAAATGTTGAATATCTCCGAACTATCACAAGTTTTACCGAGCCTCTAACAAGGTAGAGGTTAATTCATTTACTGAAGAGATTTCATGCTTGATTGTTGACGAAGGATCGCTCGAAAGATCCCTTTCTGTGAAAAAACCAGGCTCCTTGGGCTGAGGCAAAACAATGTCACTGCTTAACATTAGAACCACAGTTGACATTTTAGGCCTATCTTCAGGACTTTTTTGAACACACAATAGTGCTACTTCGATTGATCGCAAGACTTCTGATATAATGCATGAGTCTACAATAGATTCATCAATCAAGTCCAGGGGTCTTCCTTCCTTATGTAGCATCCATGCCTGAACAACATTCAAATGTCTCCTCGGCTCAGGTTGAATGGTGCTAAAACAATAAAGTAATTTGAACATGAAAAATAATATTGGCATAACGCTTACATGTCCAAGAAGATTGAGCTTGTGTTCTGCGTGGCGGAATCCTCTATTCTTCCTTCCACTCACTATCTCTAATACCAAAACACCAAAGCTAAATACATCTGATTTCACTGAGAAGAGGCCATCGATTGCGTACTCTGGCGACATGTAACCACTAGATAAACCATTGAATAAGTTTTACAGATTTATGGGCACTGTAAATGATAGTAAAGTAAAATTCAGAAAGATCCTTACTATGTCCCAACAATTCTGCTTGTTTTTGCGCTAGTTTCATCCCCTCCGAAACTCCTAGCCATGCCAAAGTCTGAAATTTTTGGATTCATCTCATAATCCAGCAAAATATTGCTTGCTTTTAAATCTCTATGTATGATTCTGAGTCTTGAATCTTGATGAAGGTAAAGAAGTCCCCTTGCAATCCCATTGATAATGGGGAAGCGCTTAGTCCAGTCCAGCAACATGTTTCGCCTTTCATCTACACAGTTATTTATCCTAGTTAATCTCTGATGTTGAAACATTTCTCAACTAATTAATCCATCTAAAGAGTATAATAGAGCGTTGACTTTCCTTGTAATAGATAGCTGCACTTGTTGACAAAAAATACGAAAATGGCTAGAGAACCATCTAGAAAAATGTCGAGATTTTCAACCAGTGCCATCATTCTGATTATCAACTTTGTCCTAATGATCTAGAATGGAACTCTATAGGTCAAAAATTTAGGACGACTTTTGTGCTTATGTTTAAAAATTCTAACAATAATGCAGAAAAAGTTGTAACTAAACTACTAGAGGATAAGGTTTGAGGGGAACAAACCAAAAATGAAAGAGTCCAAGCTTTTGTTTGGCATGTATTCATATATCAGCATCCTTTCTTCTAATTCAATGCAGCATCCTAAAAGCTTCACAAGGCTGCGATGCTGAAGTTTGGCAATGCATACAACTTCATTTTTGAACTCATTTATTCCTTGTCGTGACCTTTTAGATAGCCTCTTCACTGCTATTTCTTGTCCATCTCGCAGTATACCCTGAAACAATTTTATATATCAGTTGCGAAATAATATGAAGAGATAAGATGGAATACTATAATATGATTCGTGGATGTTCATATCCTCTACAAAACTGGCAACTGAAAAATGTCCACAGGTTCTCAGTTCTTGTGCCATGTGTGATACTGATCCAAGGAGCTGAAAGCAGTCTTAATGTTCATACCTTGTAGACTGGTCCAAAACCACCCTGGCCAAGCTTGTTGTTTATCGAAAAGCAATTGGTTGCATCTTTTAATGTAGCCAAATCAAACAGTGGTAGCTCTAAATCTTCATTTCTGCTTTCCTTGGTGCGGTCTTGCTCTGTATTGGTTACCACATTTCCAGCAAGTTGAAATGGATTGAAGATGAGCTAAAAAGTAATAAACATCGGCCATGCGTGGCAGAATCAACATGTCGTAGAAAACTAAGGTATTATTAAAATCAAGGTAAACACGAAGCATGCAGCAGTTTTTGTAGAAAAAGAATCACATATCCATCTTCACCACAGTGATCCAATTGAATAGCTTAAAGACAGAGCACAGCAAACGGATTGTAGCCATAAGTTTGACGGCTGAGACGAAGTGGGAAAAGAACGTACATTAGGGACTCTAAAGCCTTCAAATTCTACAATTTATCAGCAAAAGAAAAGTTTACTGTAGTATAGTTATAATCGGCTACCTTCTCTTGTTAGCTGCTGTTTCTTGTTTTTCCTCAGGAAACGCAAGAACAGACAAAGGGCTAAGAGGGAAAATGCCACTAGTGATACGGGAATAACAATGATCCTTACTCGTTTCTTCCCTCTGGATTTGACACGTTTATCTGCCATAAAAAGACTCAAGAAGTATAACGAAAATTACATTAACATGATAAAAAAATGAAATCCAAAAATCAGCATAAATCATAGCACACACATATCTTCTCAGGGCCTCTACTTGTTCTTGGTTAGTACTTTATCTCGCATTAACATATTTTTATGTTTTTGAGTTTCACTTCAGAGATTCTAACTTCAAATCTGGTGGAAATGCAAACTTTCTATGATTCAAGAACAGAGAAAAAACTCATACCTATTACAGAAGCAGCTATCCTTATATAGTTATCTTGCCCATTTTCGTTGTTTTGCCTGATATCAATCAAGTCACCGAACCACAGAACACACCCACTTCCTCCATCTCTAACATCCAAATTCGCGTAAGCTGTACAAGAACAATTCTTCAAGCAGACCTCCTCACATTCTTCAAGGTTTATTGACTTGTTATACCAAGACTTCCGTGTGTCTGGCACTTTAATCCCAGTATATTTTATAAAACCTTCTCCATTGCTGCAATCCAATGGGACCTTTCGAACACATCCTTGTGACCAATCTGCAGCTGTCCAATCTTCCAGGGATTTTGGCTCAAACTCTTTCAAACAATCACAGGCTGGGGAGTTGTTGATGTTACAAACACCATGTGCACCACATAATGCAAACCTGTCACAGTTATCCATATTTGCTGTCAAGTATAGGTTCCAATCTTGAGTTCGATCGATCCAAGTGAAACGCTGCAGGACACCATCAGGACTTAACACCATCCTCGAAAGAACTGAACTGTTAGCGATTTGATACTTGTAATATATTTCCTCTTGATTGAAAACAAACTCAAATGTGTAAATTGGGTTTGGCTTCAAATTTATCATACCACTAAACCTAAGTCCATTCCAGGGTCCTGACCTGAACTGGTCAACTGAACCCTGAGATAAAAAGTACTGTGGCAATCCATTTGGATCCAGCTTATTTGTATATTTACCTGTAGAAGGATCACTGGGGCTCTTCCAGGATGTCAGGTATCGATTGAGGCCGGTCACGAAGCTTATACCATATTTCATGCCTGGTAAAAACGAGTCCCCTGGATGATCGAAACTCTGCCATAGGAAATTTTCAGGGTCATTGTCATTTTCAGCTCTCACAACTAGATTTCCTGTGTCCAGAAGTTGTGCAACTGGATTGATAGCTGCCCTTGATATATTTGAGGACCAAATAGTGCCATTTGTACTATTGATAATGGCGAGATTTCGATGGTCAACAAACTTCAACATTCCTGATGAATCATTTAGAGGAGTATTTCTGTTGGCAACCCACACTACCGTAAAATTAGATATCTTCTTGTACCATATTCCCACGTACCGATTTCTGGAATTTCCAGGACTAAAAAAACCCAGCTCAAAATGGCCTTGTGATGAGACCAGGGTGTCCCCATCTTTTAGTGATTGAGTGGCATTGATGGTGTCTATTGCTGTAGAGGGGATGGATAAGAAGAAAACAATAGACAAAAGGAACAAAATAGTTTGGCCTTCCATGAATGAAGAATTCATGCCTTTTCATTTAGCTTTTCTCTACACCTTCAAGGAACAATAATTCTATAATACCGATTGAGAATGAGAAAACTAAAAACTGAAGATAGTGCATTCACCTCTTGCGTTGATTAATCTCAGGTTAGGAAGATGGGGGCAAAATGATATAAAATTTTAAATAAAAAGTCAACGCCTGACTTTCGTATGGAGCTAGCTAAAACGGATCTTATTATTTGGTTGGTGAGACTTGTGACCAATCAAGCTTCTTTTTTCGAATTTCTGTGTTTGAATGTGTTGTGTCTGTCCCCATTTATTACCAGAAAGTAGTTGTTTTTCAGACTGCTAATCTAATTTTAATCGTTTCTCAAGACTTTGACTCTGCAGAACTTGATATTTCAGACAACACTAGAATAAACAAAAGGAGTTTGAAAGGAAATTCGCAGCTGATAATCAAGGCATAATAAAGGCATTCAAAGATCAATCAACGGGAAAAGAGATGCCACCATGTCCAAGATTATGCTGTATATTTGTAATATAATGGCTAACTGGATGGACATAAAGGCTGCTTAATACAGTGGCTAATCTTGGAGAGAGTATCGGTTGGTCTCTGTCATTGTGTGGTCGGTAAGATACAATGTCAATGCCATTGAGAAAAGGTGATTGATATTAGCCGTCAAAACAACATCATAAGCTGGTTAACCATCAAACATCATTCGCAGTTAACATCTGGTGTGGACATGACTCTGGAGATTTTCCCCCAAGATAAAAATAAAAGTAAATTGGATTTGAAAAAATCAACGGTGTACTTGGTTGCATTGCTATGGTTATTAATGATGGAGAATCAAATTTGACCATTCATACACACACACACACTAATTGCTTTGGCGTAAAAAATATAAAATATCAAATACACACATATATAATATTCAAGTAATTGGTTTGAATAAATTTAATAATATTATTGAAAAATAAGATATCCACAATAAACAAAATAAGAAAAAAACAACGATTTAATATAAAAGATGAATGTTTATTAATATTATAATATATATATATATATATTCATAATATTTCAAAAATAACTCAATGATTTTATTTGTTAACAAAGTAAAAATTAAATAAGAATAGAATAATTTTATAGAAAGAAAAATATAAAAAAATATGATAAAAAAATAAATTATTTTTAGCTTTTTAAACTAGAATCCAAGTTATAAGACCAAAAGCATTATATACCACAAATTCATGAGGTCTCAATAAAAAAACATAAAAAAAAATCTAAAATAAAAAAATACAATAAAAAATAAATGTTAAAATTGCAATAAAAAATAAATCAAATTGTAATAATAAATTTTAAATTTGAGAGTTAAATTAAAAAGAATATAAACATCATCTAAAGGATAAAAATCAAAAGAATAAAAATAAAAAAAATACATTAATATCTAAAAAAAATAAGGGATTAAAATGAATATTTCAATAAAACTTTCAACTTATCCTCCATATTATTCAAGATTTTTACTTCAATCTATTAACTTTCAATTTAATCCTTCCATTTTAAAAAAAATACAATTAAAAAAGTTAATTTAAACTCAAGATGGTCAAATCATGTTGGATAAAAATTCAAGAACTAAAATAAAAATTGCTAAAAAAATACCCTACTCCATGGATTATAAGAGAATGCACAGTAATATTCATGCACATGCCTCTAGGGTTACTAGGAATTTTTTAGAACTCTAGTATTTTAATTTGATTTTTTTAAATTTTAATTATATATTTATAAAATCTTGATTCAATTTGTTCACCGCTTTAAAATACTTACTGTTTTATGCAGAAATTATCTAAAGAAAAGGAATAAAAGTATTGTTCCTTGAGAATTTCTTCCTAGCCTATCAAGTCTTGACTTATCTTGGATGGGAATGACATGTTTTCACTTGTTATTTTTTTTATTTATTTATTTATAGAGTTTTTTTTTTAAAAAATAATAATGGTCTCATGGCTACCATGGATCATAATTTCTAAACCTCAAATAAATTTCATTTGAAGGTGATAAATGGGCCAAGACGAGGCCTAGTTTGTACTAATTTAGAAGAGCCTAAGGTATGCAATAAAAAGCAAGAGGCTTTATTTCAATTCCTGCTTGCCAGTTCCTAGTGCCTGAAAATTTTTAAAAACACAGTTGAACTCCACAAACAAACACTGCTTTTATCATGCTTTTGACAGTTACATTTTCTTCCATTTCCTTAAAAAAAAAAGGTCATTCTCTTCCCTAATTACTTTGTGGTTATCTTGGGCTTCAAGAATTCATTTGTCTTGACGTTGGGGCTGCGCTCTGCTGTCTAAGCTTAGCCTCGAAGTAAGATAAGGTCACTCTCAAATAAAAACAACAAACGCATCAGACCATAATCTTATGATCCCTTACCCAATTACAAGTACTGGACAGGTGTCATGCAATATAGCAGCACGGGTGCAATAATAACTTAAATCATATGATAATTTGATTAACTTGCTATCCCACAGATAGTTTGAGACAATTCTGTCTAAAAATTAGAAAACATAACAAAATATAGGTATAATAGTTTAATACCAAAAAATAAAATTAAAAAAATATAAAATATAAAATATTTAAATCAACTTAATTAATTAATTTTTATTAAAAAATATAATTATAATCACGTTAATTTGACTTATTCAGCTCTAAGATAGTGCCACGTGAAAAAATCATAAATTTTAATCAAATAATGAAAGTAAAAGAAAAAAATTCAATTTAAAAAAATATTAAAAAAAACCATGACAACTCTAGTTAACTAAAAACCTACTTAAACCAGGATAATATTTAAAATTAACAACCTAAATTATAAGATTATAATTAATTTATAAAAGAAATATAAAAAAACAATAAAGATTAAGAAAAGAATTTCAAGAAACATAAAAATTAATGCAAATAACAACAACAAGCTAAAATTAAAATAAATATAAACTAAAAAACACAATTAAATTTTTAAAAGTAAAGTGTTTTATAACATAGTTTTTAAACTCGACTTGATTTATTATTCAGATTTTAAATTTTAATCAAGGTTGTTGTAGTTAATTTTTTTAAATTAAAATGATGATATTTTAATAAAAATAAAAATTAATAACTTATAATAGAAATTATAACTGAATTTTACTGAATTATTATGATCATATTCAATTTATTTTTAAAAAAAAAAAACTCAATTTAATTTCAGCTTTGAATCAGTCGAATCTCCCGTGGACCCGCTAAGCAAGAGCAAATTTTAAAACTCTGCTATATAGAAGAACTCTAAGGAGGCACGACGGTCGGCTATATTTGACCGTCAAACTCTGGCACCCACGTTGCTATAAAGGCACAGGTACTCATTCGCACATGCATAGCATTTCCCAACCACTTTTTATTTATTTATAATATTTATTACTTGTTGAAAGAATGATTTGCAGCTGACGCCAACTGAAAATAACAAAAACAATTATGATACGAAAAAGCCTCATGTGTGGTGTTTTGTTTTTTCAAGGATATTTTAATCTTTTAATTGTTTTGAAAAGGAGAAAACGACCATGAAGCCCCTTGTCAGCCAGCCAATTGCCTTTATTCTTAGAGTAAATTAGTAATTGTAATGTGCAACACAAACTGAAGGATGAGCATTGGACTCAAATTTATTATTTATTTTTATATAAAAACATCATTAACATAAAAAGATTATTATTTATTTTTATATATATAAATGGCAACTGATCGTATGATTTTGTTGAACAGCACCTAAGTACTATGCCCTTTTAATAATAAAAATGTTGGTATAGTTCGTAAATAAATAACTTATTTTATATTAAAAAATATTTTTTTAATATTTTTAAATATGAGTTTTTATTATATAGTAAATTAAGTTATAAGGGACAAACTCTTTTATTTGACTTTATGATATTATTATATAGATATTTGTAATATTAAAATATAATATTTGAAATTTAAAATTTAAAATTTATTATGAATAGTTATATTGTTTGATGAATATTTCATGAATAGCTATATTGTTTAATAAATAATTATATTATTTTATTATTATGTTTGAAGTCTATAAAAATATATTACTATATATAAAAAATATAATTAAAAAAATTATATTCTTGATCTTATTTTTTTATTTGTTTAGAAATTTAAAGAATTTAGTTGTAACCTAGTGATATTATCTCCATATAAAATAAATAAACACTTTAAAAATAATATTTTCATGTCTCTACGTCAACTTTATATTTATTTTTATTCTAAAAATGTATAACAAAAAACAGTGAAGAAAGCATTATTCACTCTAATATGCCAGTCCATGAAAAAGCTGTCATTTATATATATATATATTTTCATGCTGTCATTTATATATATATATATATGGGGGCCTCCATGATTCTTTTTCTATGCTTGCTTAATAAACAAGCGATCAAAATTGAACATGAGCACGAAACCGCGTGTTTATAGGAAATCATGCATAATTCAATTTTATATTATAGTGATCCAGACCTATCTTGCATGAGGTTAATTTAAAGCTTCAAACCACCAATAATATTGGATTTGCTGACCAACTAAAAGATTAATTAAATCAATTTTAATGACGTATAGTAGGGTTAGTAAGTGAACTTAAAGGCTGATGAAAAAGACTTCGATGGTGGAGCTTGCTTCAACTGGATTCTTGACCAGGTAAATAATTAAACTTCTCGCACGCTACAGATCTAGGTACATTTTATGTTCTTCTGCCGGGTCTCGTCTTTGTAACCCTTGTAGAAGCTGAATTCCTGAGTGAGAAAGGACTGGCACAGAAATGAAGAATATACACCTCTCATTGATATAATTTATACAAACATGAATAAAAAAAACACAAAAATTGTCTGTCATCGAGCAGTTAACAGTGTAATAGTAATCTCATTTGCAGAACACGAATCCACTTTGCTAGATGAAGACTCTTGATCAAATAACTTCCTTTCTGTGAAAAATCCGGGCTCTTTTGGTTCAGGCAATGTAATGTTACTGGTCAACATTAGCACCACAGTTGACATAGTAGGCCTGTCCTCCGGAGCTTGTTGCACACACAGTAAACCGACATGGATCACTCGCATGACTTCAGATAAATCGCAGGTATTGTTTAAAGATTCGTCGATCAACTCGAATGACTTCTGTTCCTTGTAAAGTCTCCATGCCTGAATTCCAAGACCAAATTCATTTCAGGTTCAACCAAGAAATCAGCCTATGTTCATTCAATATATGAGGGGGGGGGGGTGTGGGTGGTATAAAGATTTGATACTTACATGACCAAGAAGGTTGTGCTTGTGTTCTGGATGAAAAAATCCTCTGTTTCTCTTCCCGTTTACTATCTCTAGCACCAAAACACCGAAGCTAAATACATCAGACTTTATAGAAAAGAGCCCATCAATTGCGTACTCTGGAGACATGTAGCCACTGCAAGAAATTGTTGAACAAAGTTACTAATGTTGAAAGCAGCGAGAATTGACAATATGCAGCCTGTCTAAAATGCTTACTATGTTCCAACCACTCTTTTTGTGTTTCCCTGAATTTCGTTTCCACCAAAACTCCTGGCCATGCCAAAATCTGAGATTTTTGGGTTCATTTCAAAGTCCAGCAATATATTGCTAGCTTTAAG
This sequence comes from Populus ilicifolia, assembly GCA_015708895.1. Classification (NCBI taxonomy): domain Eukaryota; kingdom Viridiplantae; phylum Streptophyta; class Magnoliopsida; order Malpighiales; family Salicaceae; genus Populus; species Populus ilicifolia. The sequence goes on from SRLM01000318.1 coordinate 134,092, forward strand.
ATCTCTATGGATGATCCTTAGCCTGGAATCTTGATGTAGATAAAGAAGTCCACGGGCAATCCCATTGATAACGTGGTGCCTCATAGACCATTCCAATAATTTGCTCTGCTTTTTATCTGAAGAAAAGTTAGATCAATTTTAATCCATTAAAGCAAACAACAGTATGTTTTCATGGCATCAATATCTCTCACCATGACAAAATTAATTTTATGGTATCACTGTTGGCAGTGAAAAATGATAATTTCAGCTTTTGATATGCGATTAGTAGACAAGTGAAAACTAATTAGATTGAAGTCTTCAGATTGCCATACCAAAGATGAAGGTATCCAAGCTTCCGTTGGGCATGTATTCATAGACCAACATTTTTTCTTCAGATTCAATGCAGCAACCAAGAAGTTTCACAAGATTTCGATGTTGAAGTTTCGCAATGCATATAACTTCGTTTTTGAATTCATCAAGTCCTTGTGTGGAAGTCTTTGAAAGCCTCTTTACAGCTACCTCTTTCCCATTTTTAAGCGTGCCCTGAAAGATTTTTTGGACTAGTAATTTTAATCTCATTTCAAAATTGAATCTGGAAGATAGAGGTAGCCACGTATACTTTGGTAGAATGAACTAACAGAAAGCTCTCTCATTAGAAGCTTTACCCTGTAGACAGGTCCGTATCCACCCTCTCCAAGCTTATTGTCATCTGAGAAATTGCTAGTGGCAATTGCTATGGTTGCCAGGTCAAATACTGGCAACTCTAGATCTTTATCGGTGCTATCAATTATGTCTCTTTCTCTCATTGAAACCATCTTTCCTGTGAAATGGGAAAGGCACTGCATGAATCATACATTTCTCCATATTCCACCATGATGATCATCTGGTTTTGGAAAGGACCAGAACGATATGGAAGCCATCAAGTATATCAAAGAGTAACTGCTTTGCAGAATATCCAATGCAATAATTCCTTTTCCTATTAAATCAATCAACAATCAGAATTGCAATAACAGTGTTTGATAGAAATTACCTACTGTCTTAGGCTCCCTCCTCATCAGAAACAGCAGGCCAACTCCTAGAATGGTAACTCCAGAAACCAATGAACAGATGGCTATAATCCACACTCGCGTCTTCCTCTTAGGTCTGCCGGTTGGCTCTGCGTAACCAATGTGAACAAGTTGTAAAACCAGTTTTAAGCAGGAAACAACGAAGCAATTGTAATCTTATAAGATTTTCTACTACCTCAATTAGGATTTTAATTACCAAATTTGAAAGAGAGAAAAACCTTCTATATGGGTCTTTTCAGGACGTTTGTATAAACTATTTTAATTACTTGAGATATAAACTATCGAGTTCTTGCTAATGGAATTTTACATGGGTCTTTTCAGGACGCTTGTATCTCCTACTAAAATACATAATCAGTAAAGAAATGAAAGAGGAATTAGACATGATGCGGGTTCTAATTTCAACCATCAATGACAAGAAAGAAGAAATAAAAAATAAATCCCATGTGCATTCAACCATGTTCTTTGGCCTTTTCATCCCAGAAATCCAAAGGTATCCATAGGTCTAAAGCATCTGCACCACTATGGACATTTGTTTAACTTGTGAAAGAAAGAAACACAATAATTTAACAGACCAAGAAAAGAAGAATGAAAGGGTCCATACCTAAATCAGAGGAAGATAATCTAATGTAAAAATCTTGCCCATTTACAGTGTACTCTCTGATATCAAGAAGCTCCTCAAACCAAAGCAAGCATCCAGATCCACCTGTGATATTCAAAGTTGAATAAGCTGTGCAAGAACAATTCATCAAGCACACCCTTCGGCATTCTTCAAAGTCCATTGTCCAATTAAACGAGGATGTCCTTGTATCTGGCAATTTCACACTTGGTACCTTCTGAAACCCCTCTCCTGCCCTGCAAATTGATTCATTCTTCCTAACACATCCTCCAGACCATTCCCCAGATTCCCATTCTTGAGGAGATTTTGGTTGAAACCCTTTCAAGCACGCGCAAGGAGGAGAATTGTTGATGTTACAACTTCCATATGCACCACACACTGCGTACCGATCACAATTATCCATCTGGGCTGTCAGGTACAGATTCCATGTCCTTGTGGTATTAGTCCAGGTGAAACGCTGCAAAATTCCTTCATTGGTCAGCAACATATGCGAAACAACTGAACTGTCCGTCAGATCATACCTGTAACAAATCTCCTTCTCATTGTAAACAAACCCATAAGTGTAAATCGGGTTCGGTTTCAAATTAGGCATCCCACTGAATCTAACACCATTCCATGGTCCTGATCGGAAGACTATGTTCTCACCAACCCTGATATAAATCTGTGGATATCCACCAGGATCAAGCCTAGTTGTTGAATCACCCAATGAAGGATCATTAGAGCTTTTCCATGACACCAAGTACGTATCAAGGCCAGTAACCAAGTTCCTGCCAAAATTGATGCCTGGCAAAAACACGTTACCTGGGTAGTCAAAACTCTCCCATAAGTAATGATCCTCGTTGGTATCGGTTGCTTCCCTAATAACAAGATTTCCTGAGTCCAAAAGCTGAGCCACTGGATTCTGGGGCAGTCTTGATGTGTTAGTAGACCATAAAATAACATTTGTTGAATTATGGAGGACCAGGATTCCCTTGCTGGTAACTTGCAAAACTCCAGATGTGTCATTGAGTGGTGCTTCTCTGTTGGCGACCCAAACCACAGTCTCATTAGAGAACTTGTACCATATTCCTACATAACGCAAACTTGAACTTTTGGGGCTGAAGAATCCCAGTTCAAAGCTGTTCCCAGCTGAAACTATAGTCTCGCCATCTGAGATTGTCTGGTTTACAGCTACGATATCTGCACCTTTAGAAACTGGGAAGAGGAGGAAGAAGAAGAAGAAGAAGGAAAGTCTTGCAATGCCTTTCATGGTTTTTTCGTTTGGTTGCCTAGCTAATGACCTGCTCTGCTTCTAGTTTAAAGATATTCTCATGTGACAGGGGTGCCAAAATTAACTTCACAGAACAAATTTTGATCCTTCTCTTCTCTCTTGCCCAAGATCGTGGTCACATTAGTCGTCTTGCTTTCCATGTGAAAACAGAAGTGAATTGACAAGTTTTGAAAGTGTGAATGGTGGGCCAAAGGGTCTAGAACTCTTTGACTAGTTGAACGATTGCTAAACACTCCTTTCAGGCTGCTTGCACAATTTTGAAGCCTTTACTAGTCGTCTCTTTCATCTAAAACCTCAGATTCAAATTACTGTCCATTTTTGCAGCTTATGATAATGAGCTTAGAGAACGTATTTATGCTACTTTTTGTTATTCTTCCCATCACAAAAAGAAGATAAAATTCACCTTCATTACGCTATGTTTATGAATTTTCAATGCTTGTCAAGTTAAAACCCCAAGAGGTTGTGTTTATAAATCATGTTAGAGTTGCTAGAATATTTTACTTACTAAATGATGTATAATATTTATCACAAAAAAATATTTCAATTCATTGAATATAAATTTTATCACGGTTAATGTAAAAATTGAATGAAGACTACTTTTTTCTTATGCTTGAAAAAAAAAAGTTTATATTTTCTTATATTTATCAATTCGCTAATTTCTACATGGTGCATGCTTGTCCATATTTCAAATCATTGAATATAGATTCATCACGTTTAATATAAAATTTAATAAAGACTACCTTTTGTTATGCTTGGAAAAGACTCCATCTATTATTTTCTTATACTTATTAATTCGTTTGCTTATCTAAAAAATATGATTTTTTTATGAGTTTATGTTTGGATTATCAACTTAAGTTTGTTTAAAAATATAATTATAATTATTTTTTAAAGTGTTTTTCATACTAAAATATATTAAAATAATATTTTTTATTTTTAAAATATTATTTTTAAAATTAACTTATCAAAAAAATCTAAAATATATAAAAAAAATTATTTTTTCTTAAAAAATTACATTTGTTGAAAATATGGGGTGGCTCGGGTTTCCAAATGTGTCAATATATATATATATATATATAGTAGCAATAAGAATATCTTAAAACTTACTTATGCATTAAAATTAACTCCATTTTTAACATGACTTTGAACAATTTATTTTTTAATCGGTGCCTTCGCAAGACTTAAAAGTAGTTTTTAAGCAATGTATCTCTTTCCTTTAAACGAAGACTAGCTACAGTAACAAGAGGAGTGGAGTTTTGAAATTCGGAGTCCAGGCCACAATGCTCTGAGTTTTTCATCATTGTCTTGAATACAAAATCTGACATTTGTTTTTTTATTATTACAAGCTAGAAGAATCGAAAGATAAAAACAAAAAGGCAGCCCATTTATACACTCTAAGGATCCACAGCAAGGTTAGAAATAGAACCAGAGATAAGGAATGGAAGACTAACAACTAGCGCCTGCATGTGGACAGATTTTGAGATTCCTAACCCTTGAGTCTTTTTATGGTTAGTGTTTTAGAAAAGAGAAAAATATAAAGTAAAATAAAAATATATTTAGTAAAGAAATTAGAAATAGAGATATAAAATAAATATATCTTCAAAATAATTTTGAATTGAATTTTTTTATTATCAAGACATTAAGTATGAAGAGACATATTTCTTTCTTTCATTGGGTTGTGATTTTACAAAGAAATTAGAAAAATAATTTTACTTGTAATTTAAAAAATAGATTTTTGTGTTAAAACTATTATGAGATGGATTTTTATATTTCAAATAAATTAAAAGTGTGTTTTCATGAATGAAAAACATATTATTTTAATTTCTATAAAACTAATAACATGTGAGGCTCAATGTAAAGAGCAATGAAGAAAATTGGGTCTATTCAAATAGCGATTGGATTTATTAAAGTAGCATTTTTATTTATTTATTTCAGCTTTATACTCTATCCTAAATAATTCCTGCAAGCAAGCTTATGAAAATACTTTTTTTCTTTTTTCTTTTTTTTGATAAATCAAACAATGGTAAGCGGCTGGATACAAATAACAAACAACACAGTAATAAAGAAATAAAAACTATATAATTTTTTTATTTTATATTTAAATTTTATTTTATTTTTTTAGGGCTTTACGGATAACGCAACTAATAAAATGATTTTTTAGCTAAATAAAAAAAATAAAAATTATTACAATATCAAATGTTCCATGATGTAAAAAGAACTTGGAAGCTAAAAATAGTAACATCATTGTACGATCCAAGCCAATGGCAATTTAGTACTTGCCAATTCAAGCGGTATGATCTACGTGGGGACAAAAACATAATAATTTCAACTTTTGGTAAGAAAAAATTGTTCTAAGCTTTACATAAAAATGGTGTCATGATCTTGACGTCCTTATAATATATGAAGATGATTGGCATCACAACCACATGTGTTACCTGTCGGCTGATTTTGGCAATTTTATTTTCAATGTTTTCATATTTCTATTTCCGCTTTGGAAAAGACCATTTACATTTATTTATTGGAAGAGAAAAAAAAATGTTTGTGACATTTACAGCTAACTTTTCCTTTGTCTTCTTCATTAACTGTATTCCTCTTGTTTAAGATATTTTTTAGAAGTATTTTTTATTTTTAAAAACAATATATCAAAATTATAAAAAAATATCAAAAGAATTAATTTAATATTTTTTTTAAACAAACATATAAAAAATCTTAAATAAAACTATTGTAACTAAATCTAAGAACTCGTTTATTTGCTGAAAAGCAGTTTTATTTTGAAAAGTAAATTCCAGAAAAATAAATTATTTCTTTATATTTAGTAATGTCATGAAAAATAAGTTAGAAAGCACTTTACAGTGTTTAGTTATGTCATGAAAAATGAGTTTGATTATTAATATTTTATTTTTTTCAAGTTTATTAAAATAATAAAAAACAAATCTTACAAATTAAAAAGTTAAATGAGAATGAAAATAGAAAAAAAATATAATTTCATAAATTATAATAATAATAATAGATTAAATCTAAAAAAATAAAAAAATAAAGAAATTAAGATAATAATAACTAACATTTCATAAATTATTTCAAATAAAAGAAGTAATAATTAAAAGAACAAAAATTAAATTTTATAGATAAATTTTTTTGATAAGAAATATAATAAGAAAAATAAAAATTATAAAAATAAAGATAAAAATTAATATAAAAATTAAATTTTAAGAGATAAAATTAAAAAAATAAATATTTAAAACAAAATATAGAGTAATCTAAATTTTTCACAACTTTCAATTTTCAAAAGTGTTTTTCTTCTAATTTTTTTATAAAAATATTTTTTTTAAATCAAGTTAAATTTTTTAAACTAGAAAATATTTTTTATTTATTAATTTTTTTAATAAAAAATAAATAAAAAAATTAAAAAAAAAACTTCATAAAATTTACTTTTGAGAAAACCAATACAACCCTGACATTCGGTAAAAGACATTTGGGACAGTTGGCTCCTACGATGTCTCCTTAACTTCTTCAGTTGGACAGCTGGCCTCTTTCTATAACCTATTATACTCTGCAAAAATAAATAAATAAATCACTGCTATCTCTGAACTATTAACTTGCTATAATGTCTCCTTGATTTTAATTCACATCAATAATCAATCCTTTTATTTTAAATATTAAGACGAGCTTCATTTTTGGTAATTCATATCAGAGATGGAACTACTCCAATCTGCTCACGACCTTTAATTCACTTTACGTTGACCAATGAACTGCTACCATGTGGCGTGAAAAAATAAAAAGTTATTATTTTTTTAATCATGAAAATTATTTTTCTTTTTACCCCACGTGGTTGGTTGTAGTAGCCTCGTAGGTGATAAGCAGCCAGCACTACATGGTTGGGCCAACTATATTGCCTTTGTCTGTGACTGTTTTTAGTTGATTGTTGTAAATTATGTTGATTTATGTGTTTTAAAAATATTAATTAAATTTTTTTATTTTTTAATTAATATCATTTTAATATTTTTAAATTATTTTAATGTGTTGATGTGAAAAATAATTTTTAAAAAATAAAAATTATTATTTTGATATATTTTTAAGTTAAAAACAAGTAAATTCACAGTTATATTCTAAAATATGTTATGAATCTTCAAATTCATCGATCCTTTTAAAAAGTTTATTTTGAGAAACACTGATAAATACTGATTCAACAGTAGATTTTTTTTCTCTTTTTTTAATACAAATAATCTTGATTTTATTTTAATTTTAAAAACTATTTTTCCTTTTTTATTATAATTAAATGGTGGTTTCCTTCTTACGTTTAGCCTTTTATTACAAATAATCTTGATTGATTTCTTTCTGCTTTCAAAAATTATATTTCCCGTTCATTACAAATAATGCGTTTGGTTTCTTTTTTCTTTTTTTCCTCGTTTATTACGAAGAATCTCCATTAACAGTAGTAATCACATTTCATCTAAAAAATAATAAATCAGGAAAACCCCTCACTCCCATGTTTATAGATTTTTTTTTAAAAGACAAAAGGCAGTATAATGGAATCCATATTATAATTAAAGGTAGAATTTATTGAATCCTTTTGTTTTCTGATAAGTCAGACTTGGTCTCATCAAACAGGTTCTCAGAGGAAAGGAGAGGGAAAGGGGAGAGTTACAAAAATCTTTAACTCCCTTTTACACTTTCAAAATTCATGTTCAAAAAAAGAAGAAGAAAAAAGAGGCAATGAGGTCTTTTATATCTGAATTTTTTATAAAGTTAGCTTGTCCATCCAACCTTTTTGATTGTCCATGTTTAATGGTGGAAGACCATAACACCAAGTAGAAGTTGATAAATAAAAATATCCAAATTAGCAACTCAAAGTTTTGAATGATAAAAGGATTCATTGGTAAAAATATTTTAGATATTGAAAGACTCAATTGAAATTTTAAAAAAAATTAATTAAATTTATTGATAATTTTATTACAAGCAGATCAACTTTGAAAAGTAAATTTTGATGTCAATTGAAATAAATGAAATTTAGGAACCAAAATTAGAATTCAAAAAGTTTAATTAATCAAATCAAGGGTTTAATTGCATAAAATTTAAATAGTAAGATGAGAGAAAAGAAAAGTTTAATGGTCATTTAAGGGTCTAATTAAATAAATCTGAGACCAATAATCAACCTATAAAAGACGCTCAAAATTGAGGCTAACAAATAAATTTAGTAAGGATGCAATTACATGAAAGTAAGAAGTTAGAGGGAAATTACCGGTAAAATCAAATAAAATTGAAAGAATAGGGATCAAATTAAAAATTATTAGATCCCAAATCAAAAAACCTTAATTTATAAGAATTAGCCAAAATAATATCATTTAAGGTACTGTGCATCTTCTTTATCAGTTTTTGGATGATGAGATAAACACTTTAAGATGAATGAACATAATGTTTCTATCCACTTCAAAAGTTACCACCACCATCATTCAACTAAGAAACACCCCTTTATAACTTCATACTTTAAAATTAAATATTTATATCTGATATTCTCCAATGATTTCCAAAATATCTTATTCCTAATCAGTCAGCATTATAGTTTCAGTCATGACATTGTTTGAGTGAACACTTTTAAACATTTAAATGTATAGCTATATACCTCTAAATCAAGCATTGAAAGGTGTGCATCTTTTTTATCAAGTTTAAGTGGTTTCAAGTAATAATGACATTGGTGTTGCTCTAGAGAAACAATAATGACATTGGTGTTGACAAGGATATTCATTTACTTAAAACCACCTAAATTTTTCATGTGCTCCTATTTAGAAAACACTAGTAAGTTTATATTAAGTGTTTAAAATCTTTTTTTCTAAATCTAAAGGTAGAAAACACATCATCTTAGTTTTCAAGTTTCCTACAAAACAACCTAAACCCAAAGTCATTGGTTCTATAGCAAAACCAATCAGGTTTTAGTTTATTAGATCTCTAATACACTCATTTAAAAAACCTGAATCCACTTATAAAAGGAAGAGATACATGAGCAGAAAGAGAAAGGGGAAAAAAGAGAGTAAAAGAGAGCGAAAAAAAAAAGAAGAAAAACTTCAACTAAGGAGCAAACAACTCGATTAATCTAAAAAAACTTGAAAGTTGTAGCTTTGTCTTCGGAGGTTTAAAGATTAAAAAAAATAAAATACACACACTCCTTAAATCTATATTATAATTGCAATATAAAAAAATTATAATATCTTTTTTTAAACATAGTATAAGTTTTAATATAATCTTAAACCTTCTTACAATATTATATATGTGAAAAAGGAGCAATTTTTTTATTTAACTTTTTCTTAAGAAACATCATTTCCATTTTTTATTTATAATGTAGTTATTTTGTTGAATTTATATCCACATTGTAAAAATTCTTATTTTCCTTTTAATTGTCAATTATGCCAATTGTATCTATAAAACTTCATCATAATTTACCTAATTTCTTATGCACTGGTTTAATTTTCATTATTTAAATGAAAAATCCCTTATTTTAAATTCAATTTATAATGCGAACTTCCCATTGCATAACAATCCGTTTTATAAAAGAAGTTCATTTTCTTTTTGCTTTTACTTAATTTGTCATTTCCAACAAATTAATACATGTTTACTCATTTTAATAGTTCTAATAATTTATCATATTAAATTAATAAATTCACAATATATTTCCTTTATATAGACTCCTATCCAGAAACTTAATTTTTATAAGACCTATATACAAATTATTTTTATCACCACAACTATACATATAGTATTGATCTCAAATACTAATTTAATAAAATAATACACACACAAAAGAAAATACTAGCTTATAATAGTTTATAATTTATTAAAGTTATTTTCAAAAGTAAAACTAAAAGATATTAAATTATAACAAAAACTAATAATATCAAAAGTCTAACTAATGTAATAAAAGAGACTTGAAATATATGTATATCATTTGTGTACTTGATTAATTTAATTCCAAAAGTAAACCTAAAAGATATGGTTAGTTATCAATTAATTTTTTTTTTATTTATGTGATAGGCTACATTTAGAATGAATATTTATTATAAATTAAAAGTATCTTATGGTAACCAACTTGTTATTATAAAAGATAATAAATATTTATCATAAATTAAAAGTATCTTATAGTATCAGACTTATTATTATAAAACATGCTTTAGTTAAAGAGTTATTGATACTTCAAGTACAAAATGATGATATAAAACCTTAATAAAAATATATCTTTAAGTATTAATCATATATATTATACAACTATTTCAAAAATATAGAAATAACATAACAATTTTTTTCCTATAAAACGAAGTTTTTAAAGCATAAATTTATTGTTTTGGCCTTCTCATGATTATACTGCCAATTTCATTATCTCTAATTCTCATTTAACCTATCATTTGTGTACTTGATTAATCTAATTCCTTTATTATCTTTTGATTTTCTAGTATCTTTGACCTTTAAGTCTTTAACGCCTTCATATATGGTTGCCTAAAAAATATTTACTAATTTGCTCATATTCATGTGGTTCACTTGAAATCATCAGATCTTTAACCCTTAACTCACGTGGCCAACTTACAAAAAATCTTCCATTAATCGCTACTCCTTATACAACCAGTTTAAAAGCCTTTCAATTAATAGCTCTCGCCTATACAACCAACTTCAAAGCATAACATTTTATTTTTCATTAAATAAATTTACTCCATCATTTCTTGAGTTTCGTGAGATGGTTTGAGATAGGATTCTAGAATGAGTTATTGAAACAAGAGCATAACTAAAAGAAAAACAAAAAAAGAAGAAGTTGAACAAGAAAAAAAGAAGAAGAAATACTTGCATATTTAGCTTTACATCTTTCTCTATCTTTAAGCACTTTTGGTTTAAGATCTTTTCCTTCCCTTCCATCTTTTTATGAATTTTTATTTGTTTAAACTTTTTTATATGGAATTCATTTTAATATATGTATTATTGAAAAAGATTTTTGTTGTTGTTGTTGTTATAAGTTTCTAGGATTTTAATCCTAAATATATTTTGGGACTATAACAACCAAACAACACTAAAGGTAAAACAATCTAATAGAAACATTGATGAAATTGACTATTTTATAGGTGTTTTGCTGTCCATGTTAGGCTATATTTTATGGAGAAATTACAAAAGATTTTAGATTTTATGACAAAAAAGAAAATGACATATTCTATTAGTAATGTCATTGGAAATGGTCATGCATAGTCCAACGACATTGGCAATGAAATATTTTCAATGAAATATGCAATGAAATATTCATTTATCAATTAAGGTGAATTTCTGATGGAATATTCCATCATTAATTAATATTTTTAATGAAAAATGGATGGTAAAATCTGATTTTTTTGGTATGAATATTTCATTAGTGATCTCGTCAGAAAAATTATTTTTTATCAAAATTTATGACAAAATGTAAACCTTAGACAACATGTTTTTGTTGATGTTGGGTTCAAATATAAATTCAAATTCAAATTAAATATAATTAAATAAATAAATTTATTATGAATTAAAAAATTAAATAATATATACACAAAGATCATATGCATCGCTTAATAGTGTGTCTTGGTCCCTCAAATATTAGAAAAATTATTAGTGATTTAACTAAATCTTGTATTAATTGATTTCTTAATGTAATTAATATCCTTTCATTAATAATATTATGATTTAATATTACAGCGTGAAGTATGTCTGTCATGTTAAATCATATATGTTCATTACATAATAGTCATTGATCATTTGAAAAAGATTTGCAACTCTTTTCAAATATTATTCAATTTTGACTAATAATTTTTCAGTCAATACTATTTGATAATACAAAAATATTTCTCCTAATTTACATAGGATGATGAATCTTTTCTTGGTCACTAAAATATAATTCATATTATAACTAATGCTTGCCTTTTTGTTACCTCAATTAAGATAACATGTAATATAATCAAAATATAACACTTTATATATAAAATAATTTAGTAATATCAAGTTTTAGGATAACTTACACAACCATCATGTGAATCTAGTGATATCAAGTTTTAGGATAACTTACACAATTATTATGTGAATCTTTTCATAAACATAAATAATTTTTTCATATTGAATTTTCATGTAGATCATTTGAATGTATATGTCTTGTGACAGGTATCAAGAATTAATTTTAGGTACCCTTTATATCTCACATTATAAGAATACATACTTTATTTCATAAAAAAAAAAAATATAATATATATCCATCCCTATAACTTTAATAAATGTGTCGTATCTAAAAGAGCATCAAGTAAGAATATAGCATCAAGTAAGAATATTTTAGTAATTATGTTTTAATACAATAGAAATCTTATAATTATAATAATTTTATAATTTTTTACAAATTATTTTTATCCCATGAAGTTTATCTTTACTCTATACTCATAAATCAAATATTAAATTTGTTAATCTAATATTATATAAATATTAAATATAAATTAAGTATTTATTAATAATAAATATATATTTACATAAATATAATAATATTATACATAACCAACTCATTAACTATTAGGTATATTAAGGTAATAATCATCTATTTAGTTGGTATAATTACTGTGGACACGAGTTTTTCCTCGATGGAATTTTGCATCGACTTTTTGCAATTTCATGGTGGTGTTGTGACAAAACAATAAAAACTGGACAGGTCCTCCACATTCAGCAACCAGTATCATCATCCATAAATGCCAACAAAATTCTTTTCTTTCGTATCTAAAGGGATACGCCATTCGAATGATGAAGAGTGACAGGCTAGCATGACCCTTGATCAGAGAGATTGCAATCATACCCACGCGCATTGTTAAAAACAAAAGGTGGAGATGAGATAGCGACAGCGGATTATGATATTTACCTGCCCTTTTCTTTAAATATTACAGCCATTCTTGGCCTGGAAAAAACCCTAGTTAATTTGATACAGATGAATGCATGATCTCTAGCATTTTTCTTTGAAAGATGGTGGGAAAGGGATTGAAAATCCCACCTCCAGCCCTCTACCCTTCTTTTCTATCCCTGATATTCTCAAATTGGGAGTTAAAAATAGCTTCAGGGAAGACTTGTGGGGCTCCATGACGCCCATTACTTTGTTTAATTTCCACAGACACCAAGAAATTACCTTAAAGCAAATCACTTTTGAAGACCTAAACCTAACAAAGTCTCTCCACTTCCTTGTCTATTTTTCCAGGAATTCGTAAAAGCAAGCATTACTCATAACCACTCCAACTAATTGACTCACATCCTAATCACACCATGGGATTTGTTTATATACATGCCCAATTAGTGTTATCAAACTGCTAATATCATATTAGTAGATAGACGAATGGTAGCGCTGTTGTGTATTTTTCTAGAAATAAAAACATAGATTTGTCGACATTTTCACAATGCTTTTACACCCATTATCGCGTGCTTTCTTCTTCTTCTTCTTCTTCTTCTTTTCTCCAACGACCTTTTGAGAGAACATGAAGTTAACCAAAGAGATGCATTTTTTTATGGCCACAAGCAGTGCTTGACTGAGGTAGTGTTTAATATTGTAATTAATTAATTTTTGTTTAAATTATTTTTTAAAAATACATTAAAAAATTTGATCTAATATCATTACAATTTAAGTATACTTTATAAAAATACTTGTAGTAAGATACCAAACACACAAGCATCAAGATATCCCAATGGAAGAACCAAATGAAGTACCAAAAAGAAGGAAAGAAAAAATCCAATTTTATTTTTATCTTTATTCCCCTGATTCTGTAGCTCTAATGAAAAGCCAAAATAATTTTCTTATTGAATAAAAGTTAGTTCTATATATACACACCCACACACACTATCTAAGAAATTGTATTAATAATTTGACTTTTTTCTGATCGTCTTTTCAATGCTTTAAGAGGGTATTTCCAGTGCAGGGTGAGGCCTTTCTACCCAAAATCTTGACAAGTAATTCATTATAAAAAAGTTGTGTCTCATCATATGATTGGTGATATATTGATATATGTCAGCAAGTGTCACAAAATCATCACCCTTTGTAGGGTTCCGAGAAATGGGTCCAGTTTTCAGTGTAAAAACCCAAAGAGAAATTGCGGCGATCTTCTAGCTGGAGAACTAAATTCCAACCGTGCACTCATAGAGCATCCCAATTCTACACTGATTTGATGTCTTGACCAATCGTGTGCATAAACATCTTTTCTGATTTCTAGAATTTCAATAAAGGGCAAAGGACTTCCCATCGCTGCTCGAGTGATGAGTTTTATCGATTCATAATAAGGGAAACGGTGATGAGTCTGTTTGCTTGTTCAAGTATTACCCTTCCAAATGATTTTCACTTATTATGAATTTAATATTAAAAATTAAATTTAATAATTTTTTAATATTTTTTATGATTTTGATACATCAATATTAAAAAAAATATTTAATACTTTTTAAATATTTATAAAAATTATTATCCATCATAGTATTATTTATAGTTATAGGTTTTGAGTAAGGTGTGTTCACCTATATTTTTTACTTTTCGTTATTCTTTTTATAATTTTTTTATCTTGTTTTTTTATAAAAAATTGGTTAAAATTTAAATTTTATAATTTTTATTTATTTTTATAATGTTATTTTAGTCTCATGATTAAGATTGCAGATTTGAAAAGCTAACCTTAATTAACTTGAATTATTTTTTTATCTTTTATTTTTTGTTTCATTATTTATCACTGAGTTGATTGAGTTTCATTTATTTTCTTAAATTACTTCTCATGAAGATATCTTGTTTTCAGGATTTAGATTACATATTTGATTGATTAATTTAGGTTAACTATGATTATTTTATTTTTTTTATTTTTATTTAATTTAATATTTTTTCTCAATTTATTCCATCAATATTTTATTGATTTATATATCTTTTTATATTTTTAAATTAATTTAAAATTATTTTAATATATTTTTAAATAAAAAATACCACACGTCACAGTACCAAATATATACGAACTCTTACATCTATGAGGCACGAGGAACCCTTGTTGTTGATTGCATTAAAAATTATGCAATTCTCACGGCTAGTGACTGCCTAGGGTTCTTAAGGCAAACAAGGACAAGAAATGGCGTGACTGATACTCTCATTTTTTCATGCTGCACTATAGCTTTCGCGTGTTTTGCCTGGTTTTCAGGCAATAAGGATTCAAAATTGCCTGCGAAACCAAACTCTTGAGATGCTGACATTTGCCTTCATCACTCAAATAACATTGCTGCCTTTCTACGAGTTTCTTGGTAATAAAACCATGCCTCCCTTGGTTCTCCTTGAAGGAAGACCATGACCCCAATTCTGTGGGGCAGTGGAGCTTGACTTGAAAGCTTGAAAGATCATTTGAGTGGCTCCATCAATATATATATATTGACAAATATTGGGCAGCCCCGTTTTTTTTTTTTAATTTATTAAACCGTAATTCCAGGTCTTCCACTTCTGGGGCAATATCTTATACCTACCTCAACTTGTTTTTCTTTTTTCGAGAAATCAAACACACAAGCTTCCATCCCACCAACCATGGCTTCATAAATTTGAACACCCCACGTGGCACAGCAAAAACCTTTTTGTTTCAACAGAAACAGCATCATGTCAAGACAATTCTCTATGTTACGTGCTGTGCTTGATGCTGTGGCCACTTATAAAAACTACAAAAAAGATGTTTGGCACTTTATTTTGAGAAAGAAAATATCTTAATTAAACTATGATCGTTAAAAATTCTATTTTATTTTTAAAAGCTTCATGTTAGGAGATTAACTAAACTATATAAAAGATATTATCATTTTTAAAATATTTTACTTTAAGCAGGTATGTTGATAATTTTATTTTAAATTATTATGAGTTGTGTTACATTATCAATAATATATCTATAATATTTATGACTATATCATCAATAGATATTAGGGTTGATATTTTTTTACTATGATGTCAAGAAATATCAGAATTGGCACTTGTCATAAATTCATTTATATTAAACATTTATGAATTGAAAATTGTTATTGAACTTGGGAGGATGACAAAAATAAACTTTGGATCCTTTTAAATAGATGTGTTTTTGGTATTTTGTATGTAGGCTCAATGGATCAATTTATTATCTAAGTCAAGTTTTAATGGGCTTTATAAACTTGTTGTAAATTATAAATATAAATAAAATATTTTTTATTTATTAAAAAATGATAAAACAACAATTTTATAAAAATATTAAAACTCGTAAAATATTTTTGAGCATTTTTTTATGCTAAGAACTCACAAGTTAATGCAAATACACTACTAACGTTTTCTAGGACTTGACCATAATGAAAATTTAGAAATGGTTAATAAAAATGCTTTATGATATTTTTATTTATATATATATATATATATTTTTTTGTGTTATTATTCTAACACATGCTAAAAAAGATAAATTCAAGCACCACACACCCATTTTTACTAATCTATTTACACAACCACTTTTACAATCCTTGAAAATACTCACAACAAATACATACAATTAATTTACAAAAATAAATCTCAAATTCTATATTAATCAACCTTCAACATAACATGGGATTGCCAAAATAAAACTAGATGTTGTAGTAACAGTAACTTTCTTACGGCACATATTTGTCACGCATCGCCACAAATGATAATGCATGGAATGATGCTTTGGAGTCCTGGATCGAGCGCAGAATAGCAGATTGGGTAGCTTCCCTTTTCATTTTCATGTTTGTGCTTGCGGTGAGAATTAATATTACCTACAAAAATCAGAAAAAAATCAAACATCAAAATCGATTTAATCCCCTTCTATCTTCACATATCTGCTGGCATGTGGGAGGAAAACATGGTGGCATGTGAGCTAGAGTAAGAAGAGCTACTGGTCATGTGACTCAAAGTGCTGATTAAAGGCTGGTATGACTTATGGTGCTGGTGTAGCCCTGTTATTTTGATGGCTGGTTCAATTAAAATAATTAAGTGAAGAAAGATATTATTATGAGTAGTGGTGTAGCCAGAATTTTTTAAATGAGGGGGGAAATTATTAATAAATATTATATTATATAGATATGCATTAAAAATCAATTCAAAACAAATATATTAACTCATATTATACAAAATTAATTTAAAAATACTTTTAAAATGAAAAAAATTACAAAAAAATACTTTTTTTCCTTCCTTTTTTTAAGAAAAAACTAACCTGCATTGATTAAAATCAAACTTGCACATAAGTGTTAATTCTTCTTCAAACTCCAGCAAAATACAAATTATCTGAAAAAAATAAAAAAAAAAAACAAAGAAAATATGAATTATTTAATCATGTGTCCTGATTATTTTATAGAAAGGCATAAAAAAAATCAATCTCAAGGTAAAATAATTTTAATTCTACAAATATCAATCTTTACTCACTAATAATACTTGGAATGTTTGCTTCTTCATCTTGTGGAAAAGTTTAATTCCACAAGTAACCAATTTCGTTGGAAATTATATAACTTTTAATTAATTCAAAACAATTAAATCAATGTTCATAGTTCAAAATCTTGCAAATATCTACAATTCATGTGTAATTGATTCAAAACATTATACATGTCAAAACCTCTAAATCATTATAAATTCTAATATTTTCAATAATTAATTATAAAAAATAAAAAATGAAGGAAATTTATCTATAGTAAAAAAGATTACTTGCTTAATTGGACTTGAAAAGAAATTTATACAGGGGAGAAAGACAGGGAACAACAGCTAAAAAAAAATGAGCTAACGGGCTAGCGAGTGGAAGAAAAAAAAGAAAAAAAAAAGGTCTGGG
This sequence comes from Populus ilicifolia, assembly GCA_015708895.1. NCBI lineage: Eukaryota > Viridiplantae > Streptophyta > Magnoliopsida > Malpighiales > Salicaceae > Populus > Populus ilicifolia. The sequence goes on from SRLM01000318.1 coordinate 151,822, forward strand.
AAAATGAGAATGAGCTGGAGTAAATGCTGGACACCTAAATATAAGACATATATGATATACATTATTTATTATATTAAAATACAAGTCACAAATATTTTTTTTTTATGTCTCTGTGTATGTTAACTCTTCAAGCCCTCACCATACCATTATATTAATATTCTAATATTAAAAATATTAAAAAAATTAAGGGATAATTGCCCTTTTTAACTCCACATGACTCCGCCACCAACTATGAGAGAAATGTTATGGGTTTCACATCATGATCATCGTAGATGGTGGTGTTTAGAGGCTGTTGATGGTTGTCTTAGGTTTAGGTCTGTGACATTAAAAGAGAGAGAGAGAGAGAAAAAAGGGTAACATGGCTTTACTGTTAATGGAAGCTTTGGTTTTGGAGAGGGAGGTAAAGACCATTAATGGAAGCTTCAGTTTTGGAGAGGGGGGTAAAAACTATTATTGCGAGGCTAATCAATAATTGAAAGGAGTAGTTGAATCTATAATAAATATGTTAGCTTTGATGGGATGAAATCAATGCAGTTATTCGTGTGATGGGTAATCGGTCGATGATGATTTTTTGTTTGTTTGTTAAAAGATAATGACAAGAGAAAGAAAATGAGAGAAAAAAGAGAAGTGTTTTTGTCGTATCATCAATAGAAGATTTTTGGGTTCTTTATGGGAGTTCTAGTCTTATGCTATATTTTTTAATTTTTAGGTCTCCTTTTAAAGTAGAATTTGTTGATCCCTTCAATGTAGAGATTTTGGCATGCTTTTCTTTTCTATTTTTTATATACTAGTATTTATATTTATAATACATGATTCTTAGAAAGTAACGTAGGAAATTCAAATTTCAAAACAAACTCATTATTTTTTTAAAAAATTAAACTTGATTAGAGTTTAAAGTTAAACTTAAAAATGAATAACTAAAATATTATGATGATCCCTTTCAAACTAAAGATTATAAGAGAAGAACAAAAACATATTATAAGCTATAATTTTTTCACAAGTTCATTCTCTTAATTATAATTAGTCCCTAATCTTTTAATTCCAAATTTAACACCCCTTTAAAATTAAAATAAAAGCCAATGTGGTGAAAATTAGGTCATAGCATTACTTGTAAAAAACTATTCTATAAATGATAATAATATATGTTCTTCAACCAGGACAGATGCAACAACAATCACTTGGGATTCTGTGCGATGAATGGTAAAACGTCGTTGTTTTGCTTGGGATTTCATTTTTTGTAAGCAATTTATTTGCTTCTTTCAATTCCTTATAATCATCGTACAAATAATCCCTTCCATTTCCACGTGGGTGGTCGCCTGCCATTCTGACTAGAAAAAAAATGTTATCATTAATACAAAATCACTTTCAGATTTCAATCATTAAGAAAATGTAGACAAAATTATTGAGAGAGGGCTTATTATGAAAGAATTACAATATGCTAAATTGATTGGTTTAATAATTAAAGAAATTTGTACCTTTTTTTTAATTTTAAATTTGAATCTTGAGAGCAGGATAATTTATTAAATCCTTTTAAATAATTAATATATTATAAAATACAAAGAATATATTTGTAAAATTATTCCAAGATAAAAATTAATTTTCATTTACATATAAACTAATTTAAAATAATCTATACCCGAAAAAAATATTACGAAGAGTCGGGCCATAGAATCGAAGGGGACGCCCTCTCTCAAAGTCCAAATAATTCCATTCCACAAAAGGTCCAAACAATCATAGTTTAGGACTAACATCAGCCATAGCAGACTGTACTTTTATTTTATTATTTTTCTATACGCTTCCAAATTCAAATATGGAGGGCTCCTCGCTCTCCGCTGGCAAATTTGTCCTCGACACACGGCACTCATCCATTGTATCAAACACAAATCTGACACACTTGTTATCTCCGATATTTTATATGCTTGCTAAATTTATAAGATATTCAATGAATCGTAAAAATTAATCATGGTCCGTCCAAACACTCCACATAAATAAATAAAAAAAACACTCCACATAAATTAATTAACAAAACTCTTAAAAGATACGAGAAGTCACCGTAGTCATGCAGCTGTTCACACACACATAGTTCATATAATTTTTTTTTATCATTTTAGTCATTTAATTTTTTACTACTCAATTAGGTCCTCTTATAATTAAATTCATAGTCAATTTAGATCAATTTACAGAGAAAGGGAAGGATTTAAAGTTGGAGCATCAAAGTGAAAAACATGGAAAGAATGGGTGTTGGTTTAAAAATTGAGAAAAAATTTACTTTGATCCTCCTACTTTTTAAATAATATTTTGGTTCCTTTATATTTTAAATAATCAATTTTGGTATATAACTTCTTCTTCTGTTTTTTTTTTCAATTTCGAGAGATAAAAGATCGATGAACAGTGAATCAAGTTAACATGTATTTATAATTGTTTTCTAACAACTTTGTTGGTGGTGAAGGTTGGAGTTCGATTTTTGCTGTGCTCACTGTTTTCTTAAACAAGCATAGATGACTTGTCGTCTCAGGCTCACATGCATAACTATTTTGTGACAGGCTTAGCTCAACACAACTAAGCTCTCTCTTGTTGTCCTTTCCCCCCCCACTAATTCATTATTTAATTTTAGTTTTTTTTTTAAATTTTTTATTCAATATTAAATTAATTTTTTAATTAGATAATATTGGGTTAAAACAAATAATTTGAGCGTGTGAAATCCATATCAAGAGTTACGAGTTTGATAGGATAATTGTGTTTAATGGTGGACAATACATAGCTGTGAAGAGGATTTCGAAGGAATCCAGACAAGGGCTGGATGAATTCATGAATGAAGCTACAACGTCGACACCTTGTAAAGATTCTGGGATATTGCACAGAGCTAGAAGATAAGATTTTGATCTACGAATACATGCCCAACAAAAGTCTAGGCCTCTACAAATTTGGTTAGGATCTTTGAATCTTTTATATATTCACCATATGCTTTTTCAAGATAATTTCATTTTAGTAGCTTCATGCATATGATATGCTAGAAGGAATGCATTAGAACCTCTGTTTCACCTCAAACCCTACCAATCAAAGACTAACTGGCAAATATGTATCAGTTCATATAGGTTTCAGGGTTTACCACGTCTAATATAGTTGAGTACACCCACAAGAACCAGGTTAAACTAGACTTCTTTTTTATTTCAAGTATCCCATTCCAAAATCATATTCACAGCAAGTTACAATCAGACACTTATATGTAAAATTAGCAGCCACATGAATTAATCTGCCGGTTATGTATATAATAGGCAGACCAAGTGCAAAGCAAGTTGCTGGATTGGCCTAAGAGGTTCCACATCATCAATGGGGATTCAAGGGGACTGCTTTATCTCCATCAAGACTCTAGACTACTAATCATTCATAGAAATCTTAAGGAGATGAATCAAACAATCTCAGACTTTGGCACGGCCAAAAGTTTTGCAGAAAATGAAACAGAAGCAAATACCAGAAGAGTAGTGGGAACATAGTAAGAGTTCTCATTTCTCCCCCTTATCTTTGCGTAGGAAAAGAAAAATGAAATAGAAGCACGTCCATATCTTACTAGCAAAAGCTCATTAACTTGTTTGATGATATGTGGTGGTTATATGTCACCAAAGTATTCCATTGATGGTGTCTTCTCAATAAAATCCGGTGTATTTAGCTTTGGTGTTTTGGTATTAGAGATTGTCCGGGGGGAAAGAAACAGGGGATTTACTCATCCAGAACATGAACTCAACCTTCTTGGGCATGTAAGGACTTTTATTTTCATTCTAGGTGTTTTCAAATTAGCATTAACACAAGGGTTCCACTTTTTAAGAACTGTTTCAATTTAAAAACAAATGCTTTAAAATTTCAGATATGGAAGCTCAATAAAGAAGGCAGATCTTTACAGTTGATTGATGAATTGATAGTAAAATCCTGCCATCTTTCTGAAGTTTTAAGGTCAATCCATGTGGGCCTATTACGTGTGCAACACTCTCCAGAAGATAGGCCGAGCATGTCAAGAGTGGTTCATATGTTGGAAGGAGATGGGGCACTGCCGCAGCCTGAAGAGCCTGGTTTCTTCACCGAAAGAAAATTGATCGAAGAAAACAAAGTAAGACATATTTTCCACCAATGAAGTAACAATCACAAAGCTTATTATTATTATTATTATTTTTATCTCAGACAGTTGATCAAAACCTGTAGTTTTATTTGCAAAAGGAAACCCAGAATGGGCGAAAAGATGTTGTTCGTTTTCTTTTATTGATTTAAAGAAGTTGACATTTTGCTAGCCAGAATGGGCGAAAAGATGTTGTTCGTTTTCTTTTATTGATTTAAAGAAGTTGACATTTTGCTAGCATTAGCAGATCGAATCCTACACCACCAGATCTTAAATAAAGCTACTACTTAAACATCCACAATCTCAATCTCACTACTTACAAGGATTCAGGAGAGGATGGCATATACAAAACCAACTCAACTACTAGCCATTTTAACACTTCTTAATACATTGGTTATCAAGTTTAAATTATTGATACTAAATGATCAGCAAAAGCAAGCAGGGACATAAAGAATCCAAATACCTGAGATAGAGACTCGGAACAGAACAGATATAAATTCACTCCACAACTGTCCTTTGTCTCGGCAACCAAGTGCATTTATTTACCTTCTGTATTTGTCTCTTCTATCTCAAAGAGTAACCAAAGGGGCTTGAAAAAAAAAAAAATCTTTAAAGAGTAGAGATAGACGGCTGCACAACATAATCAAGAACAATAAAGCTCTGCAGATAATCTCTGAACTTGGCTTTCTCCAAATTCACAAGCTCTTCCTTGAAATCCAATTCGCTCAATCCTGGAAAAACAGCTAGCGACGCAATCGAATAACCCTTGGCTCTAGCTGAGAAATTCTCACCGCAGCTAATTTGATGAATCCCGCCATATTTCCCTTTAATCCCCTTAATTAACCCCAGTATCTCATCTTTCACTTCATCCCCTAAACCCTCTTTTAGTTTAAGGAATGACAACCTAATCGCTGACCCAGGAGGTGGGACCAATGAACCACCATCGTTGAGATCATCAGTTACCCAATCGACGGCCATGACGTCGTCACAGATTGGCTGAACAGATTCTTTAACCACGCTGACATGGCTAGGGTGAACAGTATAAGCGGAGAGGTTTTCTTTAGAGGAGTAGCGGCTGTGGAGCATGTGAGTGAAGGGAATAGGTGAGGATTTGGTGCGGTAGACGGCACCGGCGTTTAGGTGGAGTACGGAGTCGAGTGAGATCAGACGGTTGAGGGAATTAATCATGGTGTTGATTTTAGTGGGGTCAGTGTTTTCTTTGACTTTGAAGAGGACTATGTGTTCTACTGTCTGGGATGGAGTGGATGATGACATTTTGATTTGGGATTGGGATGATGCAGAGTAAGGCTTGAAGGAGAGGAAGAATGGCTTGAGCTGGTAGTTCTGAGACGATAAAGGGAAGGAAAATGGCTTGGTGGTGCATGAACGTGCGGCTTTAAGGCACAACATTGTCATCCACTGATTCGCGGGCTGTTTTGCTTTGTGGTTTGGTTTCACAACATTTGTCCAAGACACAACATTGTCATACTGCTGCTAGCCAGGGTCAACCGTACTATTGAACAACTTGAAGTATTAACGAAAAACTAAAAGGATATTGGAGGAGAATCAGATTCAAGCACGTGTAGCGATGGTTTTACTCTTTATTGCTTTTAATAATTGCCTTAACAACAAGGATAAAATTGTATTTTTCATGGAATTTAAAAGTTATTTGAGAATTGATTGGGGCCAATTTGTTGTTCGTATATTTTATATATAGTAAAAATACTATAAGAGCATATTGCTCTTGAGAGCTCAAAAAATTGGCCTTTAGTCGAGGGATGTTTATGTCTTTATAGATTTATTTGTATTTATTTACATAGTTAAATAAGTTCATGCATTTAAAATCTAAAATATATTAGCCTTTAAAAGAGGGGTTGATTTGTATTTACACATTTTATGTATAATAAAATTTCTTGTTTTTCTTTTGACTTTGAAAAATTAAAAATTGTCTTTGGAGGGTGTTTTTATATTTGCATCATTGTTTTTTTATAATATTTATATACTCTTTTTAATAATATATATTATTATAATATTAATAAATTAATAAAATAAGTTTGTGTGTACCACACATGTGAAGGTAAACCATTATCCTGGTAGTAAATCAAGGAATGTATGATGGTAAAAAGAACTAATTTTTTACTTAGCTAATATGAAAAATGACAACACAACTTTTACGATGACATGTTTTGTTTTTTAAGCTGTGATTTGTGATGATTAGTTTTTTTCCTTTTCTTTTCTCCCTCCTAAGCTTTGATAGATATGCCGAGCTTTGATAAATTTAATGTATTCTCTTATTTATATTTATTTTAGATTTAGTTCTTATTTTTTTTATTTGATGCATCTTTAAGTTTGTTTTATTTTTAATTTTGTTCTTCATCATTTAATCTCATTAGATTTTTTTTATACAATTTGGCCATCATTTTCTTTATTACTATTTTTTTATTCTTTTCATTATTTTTTTTTTAATTTTATCCTTGAAAGTTTAATTTAATTTTATATGGTTTTTTACTTTTGATCCTTATTTTTTTATTACTATTTTTTTATCATTTTCTTTATTTATTTTATTTTTTAATTTAGTCCCTAATTAGTTTCGTTCAATTATTTTTGTGCATTGTTTAGTCCTTATTATTTTAGTATTAATTATTTTATGGNTTTTAATTTTGATCCTTATTTTTTTATTACTATTTTTTTTATCATTTTCTTTATTTATTTTATTTTTTAATTTAGTCCCTAATTAGTTTCGTTCAATTATTTTTGTGCATTGTTTAGTCCTTATTATTTTAGTATTAATTATTTTATGGTTTGAAATTTTTCTTAGTAGTTTTTTAATTTTTTTATAGAATAATCTCAATCTTATAACTCAATCTACTAGTATTTTAAGTTTTATTTTTTTAGGGTTTTTTTAAAATTAGCTTTTTTCATCATTTGACATTGAATTATTGGTCTTGAACTTTTTAATTTGTTATATTTTTTTTTGGTTATCCTTGCCTTGTATCTAGATTACAAGCTAGTTAAGTTAACTTAAGTTAACATGATTTTTTAAAAAATTATTTTTTATTATTTGTCATTTAATTATTAATCCTTGAGCATATTTATTAAATATTATTTTACAACAAATATATGTGTCAATACATGACAGGTTATCTCGAGTGCAAGATGATAAAGTTATCTTGAGTTAGCTTGTATTTTCTTACTAATCCTTTTTATTTAACTTTGATATTTTCTATTAAATGTTTCTTTTAGAAGTTTGATTTTTTTTAACTTGATTTTTTATGAGTTTTTATTTTTTAATTTGGTCATTTTGCATACAATAATTTGCCCTTAAACTTTGTTATTTTTTTGCTTTTTTTTTGTTTAGTTATTACGTTGACGGGTTAGTAAAGTTGGGTTAGCTCGAATTTGTTTTTTTGTTGAACTTTGTTGAATTTTCTGGATACTTCTTTTGAATTTTTTTATTTTGATCTCAAAATACAAGTTATGGATTTATCAAATTAAGCCAAATTGATTGAAGTTTGCTTATTTGGCATTATATTTTTTGATTTTTTTAATCTTCATATTAAGTTATTAAATCTTGAATTTTATAAATTTTTTTTATAAATTATATTAGTTTTATATCGTAAGTCGTGTTTTAGTAAATTTAACTTCATTTAACTTGATTTGTCAGAGACTAACATAGTTTGAATATTATTTTATAGCATTGAGAAAATTTGGACCAGCCGTGGCATATCACTGCACACCTATCTAGTGCTAATTATGTTCAAACAGATTGTTTACCTTGTATCAGCAAAACGTTCGACAGATATCCTCGATGAGAAACTGCTCTGCAGTTTGCCGAGATATTTTACAGAACAGGGCGTAATTTGAGATCTCTCAAAATGGTCGTGGACAGTTCTTATCACGGAATCAAAGAAAGTCATGGAAGCTAGTTCTATGAATGTGCCACTACGGAGTTAAATAACTTGAAGCTCCATTTCTTTACACTTCATGCGTACCTTTGATTACACCAGCCTTGCATACCATACATATATTGCCATAGTTGATCAAAGTACATTATTTCTTTGTGGGATGGCTGAATTATATATGCCTAGTGCATAACCACAAAATAATATTTCGAAAAGTAGAGACCAACCATCTAGAAACAATACAAAATATCAGCGCAAAATGCAATCTATCTTGGTCTTAACTCTGAAATCGAGCATTCATTAACTGAACATGGTTTGCTCAGGCTGGATGAATGTCTTGCTTCAGTCAGATCCCTTTCAGTGAAGAAACCTGGTTGTTTAGGCTGAGGCAGAGTATCATCATCACGTAACATCAGAGCAACATTTGACATGTTTGGCCTATCTTCTGGATTTTCTTGCACACACAATAAACCCACATGAATCGAACGTAGCACTTCAGATAAATTGCATGCTATTACTAGTGATTCTGCAACCAGTTCCAAAGGCCTGTTTTCTTCAAACAATCTCCAAGCCTGATAAGCAGAATCATGTAATTAAAATAGATTTGATATTTAGACATAATAGAATACATCCCTGGACTCAAGAATCCAGAATCCGTCATGCATTTCATTGTCAGATTCAAAATATCTACAGATATTTCAAGCATTTGAAGTGTCCAAAGACAGAACATGCCAAGTACTTGGAACCTAACACAGGTGTGGTGTGGATGGCTTACATGTCCTAGAAGGTTGAGGTTGTGGTCTGGATGAATGAATCCTCTGTTCCTGTTTCCACTCACTATCTCTAGCACCAATACGCCAAAGCTGAAGACGTCCGATTTTAGTGAGTAGAGTCCATGATTTGCATACTCAGGGGATATGTAGCCACTGCACTTATTCAGGAAATGCTAAGTTTTTTCAGTGAAAAAATGAAGACAGAAACACACACAGGAGGAGACACTTACTATGTACCAGCCACTGTATTAGTATTGGCTTCAGTTTCGTTTCCTCCAAAACTTCTAGCCAGGCCAAAATCTGAGATTTTTGGGTTTAGGTCATCATCCAATAAAATATTGCTGGCTTTCACATCTCTATGAATTACTCTTAGTCTTGAATCTTGGTGAAGATAAAGCAGTCCACGAGCAATCCCAAAGATAATGTTGCAGCGCTTGGGCCAATCTAGTAGAAAGTTGTGTGTATGTTCTGTCAAATTGTTTAAAATGCATAAAAAACTAGGAGAAAAGGTAATCCATACTTGTAAACATAATAAATGTTTAATTAAAATTACAATTGAGTACGGCAGCACGCGTGACCATGAAAGTGGAGAAAGATTTAAAGTCCAATAATTGGAAAGAACTTGTAGGGGTTTTGGGAGATTCATACCGAAAATAAAAATGTCCAAACTTCTGTTAGGCAAAAACTCATAGATCAGTATCTTTTCATCTCCTTGAATGCAGCATCCTAGAAGCTTCACTAGATTCTGGTGCTGAAGTTTCACTATATAATTGGCCTCATTTTTGAACTCATCAAGTCCTTGCCTTGAGTTCTTAGAGAGCCTCTTCACAGCTATTTCTCGCCTGTCTTCTAATGTTCCCTGCAAATAATCACACAGTATCATAAGCAATCATACTTAGTCTTGTGAAAGTTGGGAGTCATGGTATGATGTTGCACGCTACTTGCATCTGTTGTAACTCTGAAGTTTGAACACTTTCTGAAGAGTCATTGTTTTATTCTTATAAGGCTCAGTCCCATGGAAGTTCCAAGGAAACAAATACCAAAAAAAATCAATGGTGCCATGAGTTTGTACCATGAAATTCTGAAGCTATCTAGATGCCTGATTCTTTATAGATTAGTACCTTATAAACAGATCCGAAACCCCCTTCTCCAATTTTATTTTCAACAGAAAAATTATTTGTTGCACAAGCCAAAGTACCCAAATCAAACATTGGTAGCTCTAGATCTTCCTTGTGCATATGATTTGCACTTCTTTCCAGAGCATCTGCTATTTTTCCTGCAGGAGGAACTGGCATGAATAAGAAAGAAGCATGGGAACGATATTTTTGGCCCCAGCATGATTTCTCTACGTCACCAAATACACTCTTAACATTTTAACGTTGCCTTGTATTTTTTAAAATCAAAATTTAAAAGAATCAAAACTTATCAGAAAAAAGGAGAGATGGCGTATTTGTTAAATGTTCATGGTGTGAATTACGTACGGTTTTTCTGCTGCTTCTTCATCCAAACACTCAAGACCAAGGCTAGGCCAACGAACAGAATCCCAGTAGACAACACAGTGCTTACCATGATCCTTTTCTTCGCTTTGGATTTTTTATTTATCTTGGCACCATCTCCATTATCTACAACTTGGCAGAGAAAAACTGGAGTGAAAATACAACAATAGGAAAGTAAATCGAATAGAATTTAGCATGGCTAGAGATTTTTTATTAGCTACAAGCACCCTTCCTCTTGGTTACCTATTAGCAAGGATTTGTAAATGATGGCAATGGCGTGGATTGGGCAAATCTTGACTCTAAATATATATATAACACAGGATCCAGACACTTTACTAAGAGTGAATCACTCCTTTTTAGTGAAGTGTCTGGATCCTGTTTTATATATTTACAAGGAAACACAGTTTGCAAGTTTATTAAAATAATACTGACTTTTCTTGTCTGAAGATAAATTCATACCTAGTTCTGATTCGGCCATTCGTATATAAATCTCTTGCACATTATCATAAAAAACTCTCATGTCAACCAGGTCGCCGAACCAGAGCATGCACCCACTTCCTCCATTCCTGATGTCCAGATTTGAATATGCTGTACAGTTGCATTTCTCCAAGCACGTGTTCCTGCACTCCTCAAGATTCATCGTCTTGCTAAACCACGATGATTTTGTCTCAGGCATCTTCACTCCAGCGAGCTTTCGGAACCCATCTCCAGAACAATTTAGGGGAGTTCTTCTAACACAACCATTTGCCCAATCAGTCACGTCCCAATCTCTTGGAGATTTGGGTACAAATCCATTCAAACAATCACACACTGGAGAGCTTTGAATATCACAGAAACCATTTGCACCACATAGTGCATATCGATCACAATTATCTGTATTTGCTGTTCCATAGAGCAACCAACTTTGTTTTTTCTCAATCCAAGTGAAGCTCGCGATATCACCATTCTGTCTTGTCACGAGCCTCCAATGCATCGACTTATCAACAGGAGTTTCTCGGTAAAATATCTCCTTCTCATTGAAAACAAATTCATATGTGTATACGGGATTTGGTTTTGTTCTAGGTATGCCACTGAACCGCAGACCATCCCATAGTCCAGATCGGTACTTCACTCGCGAACCTTCCATCACAACCATGTCAGGATATCCGGAAGGAGCAAGTTTACATGTAATGTTACCTCTGGAAGGATCCTCTTCTGATTTCCATGATGTCATGGACCAATCCATTCCCGTTATTCTACTCCTTCCTAGCTTCATGCCTGGCAATATCGTATCAGCTGGATGTTCAAAACTCTGCCACAAGGAATTTTCCAGGTTGTTATCGCCCTCCTCTTTCACAACAAGGTTTCCTGACTCCAATAGTTGAGCGGTTGGATTCCTCGCAGGTCTTGGTGTGTTGGAAGACCAAATCACGCTCCCACTGCGATCGAGAAGGATAAGAATTCCTTCGTTTGTTATCTTTAAGACCCCCAACGAATCATTAAGGGGAGTTTCTCTATTGGCAACCCAAACTGCAGTTTGAACTGGTATTTTCCCATACCATATGCCCAAGTATCTGTTTTTGGACTTTCCAGGGCTGAAAAATCCTAATTCATAGGTTCTATCTGCTGAAACTATGGTATCGCCATCCCTGATGCACTGAGTTGTGTTTATGATGTCAATGGCCGTGGCCGTTACTCTATTCAGCAATGAAAAGAAGCAAAAAAGAAGTATGGGAATGTAAACCATCGTTACTTCTATGGTTTTTGTCTGTAGCTCAGTTAATGAATGGCTTAGATGTGAAAATATTCATATTTATAGCCCCAACTTCTTTACCACGAAAGCGATGCTCCATTTTTCATGTATGAGTGAACAATCATCTTCAAGGACTCCATTTTTCTCATTCTTAACGAATAGAGGATTCCATTGACATGTTTATTCCGACAACTTCTCTCTCCTCACATTCTTAAGGGGGAGATTAAGACATTTTTGGATTATTATTATTATTTTATTATACTAAAACAAAAACATGATGAATCTCACTGTGCATTGAACAACAGATTTTTTTTATTTTTTTATTTCCATCTGGAATTTAAGTTTTGTAATCTGTATTTGTTTTTTATTGTGATATTCCGGTCTCATATCCTGATTATATTCTTGACATGCTAAACTCAAATTATATTTTTTTACCTAATTAAATGATTTTTTTTTCGAATTAAATGATTCGTTGTTGATTGCATTAGAACATATGCAATTCTCACGGCTATTGACTGCCGGTTCTTAAGGCAATCAATGACAAAAAAAAAAAAATGCGTGAAAATTTTGAGGAAGACTTGGACTCGTAGAATTGAAGGGAATGTCCTCTTTCAAAGTCCATTCCACGAAAGGTCCAAACAAGCATAGTTTAGCCTTAGGAGACTGAATTATTATTTTTTTCTATTTACTTCCAAATTCAAAGATAGAAGGCTCCTCGCTATACATGTCAAATCTGTCTTGGAAAAATACCACTAACCCCACACGACACTCACTCGTTTTATTAAAAGGTAATTTCAGTGCATTCTAGGGCTTGGTCTAACGGTGGAAGGGGCTTGTTTCCTTTCACTGCACTTGGGTTTGAGTCCTGGCGTGCATGTCTGTCACCCCCGTGGTGCCTTACATGCCTACTGGGTTTGCAGGGTATTCAGTGGGCCGACCCGGACACCCCAAGTAAATAAAAAAAAAGATAATTTTAGTTTAATTTTTTTTATTTTTTAGCTCTTGATTATAATCCAAAAGAGAGAAAGTTGATGGTTGATGTGATTTTAATTATTAAAAAGGTTAATTTTAGTATTTCATGAGTTCCATTCGATAAAAAATATTTAACTTAAATGTTATTTCACTTTAACATTACCTTAGAGATTAGATCTAATTTTAAAAATATTTTGAATTTTAAATTGATTCTTCATTTACATACCAGTTAAAATTAAAATGAGCGAACACGTTTACTTCGGGCCTTTAGGCCTAGAAATTGGTTGGTTCATGAGACCTTGTGAATTTCTTTTTAAAAGGGCTGACCTTTATTTTTTTAACATTATTTAGAAAAATAAAATAATTTATTTTTTTAAAAAAAAATCATATATCAATAATTTTTTTAGATTATGACCGGATAATTTTTTACGAAGACTTAGACCCCTAGAATTGAAGGGGACGCCCTCTTCCAATTCCAAATAATTCCACTCCACAAAAGGTCCAAACAATCATAGCACTAACCCACACGACACTCACCCTTTTCTTTTTTTTTCTTTTTTTTTCCAGAGACATGTTGCTGAACTAAAATCTGTTTTGAATTTTAGAATGTGAAAACCTTATATTTGATCTGCAATAGAAAATTATAGCATAATTCTCATTTTTCTATGAGTGGCATTCATTGACCTATGAAGAAGAAATGTAAAGGAAGAAAAAAGACACAGATTGTTCTAACAAATGGAAGTGTAATGGAAGGAACGCCATTTGAATTCTAATTGGGTAATGAATTCGATTGGATATAACAGATCGACGGTGTTGGTAGTGTTAGAAATATTTGAAAGAGAAAGTCAATATAGGAACATGGGAAATGCGGCGAAAAATAAATTTTCTAGAGTGGTATAAATATATGTTTGGAGTATTATACGTTTCTTGAATAAATCTCATTCTTCGGTATTTTTAATCTTTTTTTTAATATAAAGTTCAAATTTTCTTGTTGAGAAATATCTTCTTACATTCTTTTTTGTTTTAATGTTATTTTTTTTATTCATTTTATTTTACGATTTCATACTCTAGTGAACTAGCTTTAATATCATATTAGAAATATTTAAAAGAAAAGGATAAAAATAAAAATATAAAAAATTTAATGAAAAATAAATCTTATTCGTATAAATATTACTCTCCCTCTCATAAGAAAAGAAATTTTAATGAATTTAGACTTAGATTTATATTAGTCTAGGATAATTCAAGAGACATAAAGGATAAACAATTATTTATAATAATTACATGTATAAACTGAGGAAATGCCTTCAAAAATTTAAAGACATTGTGAACGAAATTTTCAAAATTAATTGCAAAAGGTATCACCTAACGCAGTGCAGACAGAATCTGTGCTAGGATAGATACGTTTGTCACCGGGGACAATTTTGGTGACGATTTCATTTTTTGTAGTCACAACTGCAGTTTCACGGAGATATGAAGGGGATATTTGTTCGGTGTTAATGTCTGGAAAGACCATATCGACAATAGATGAGATCAGGCCTGATACATTGTCTTGCAAGAGATCATCAGGAATCTTGATGAAGGAAGTATCACAATTTCCCGAGGAGAGAGAATCACAAATAGTTCCATTACCAATGGAAGGAATCCATTCAGCAAACATGGCGAGTTCATGTTTTTCCTTTATGCTAAGGTCATCAGGTGAAAGACACATGCTCTCTTTTAGACTCATAACTTTGAACTTTGGCCATAGAACTGAGCTGCAAAGAGAAGCATGTACAGTCTCATCTTTTGTACCTTCGGGTATAACAGGCAGTATCTGGCGGAAATCCCCACCTAAAAAAACCGACTTCCCACCGAACAGCTTGTTTCAATTAGCCAAGCTGTTATCTGAAAAACATCACGTAAAGAGCGATCAAGTGCTTCCAAAGCAAGATTTTTTCTTAATCTCACAAGTCAGAAACGTTAAGAGGAATCTTGAATCTGGAATAAGCTAGCAGTTTGCCCACCTGGCAATAAAAAGGTGTTAGGTTGGTTGTTATTAATGTGCAACAAACATTGACTATTGCACTAACCATGTGTACTCATCCAAAATATCAAAGGTTGGCAGCCACCATTATTGAAGAAGAGCTGGAGTTGGCAGCCACCTTTATTGAAAAAGAGCCTCCATGAATGCCTATAAATAGAGGCATATGTTAGAAAGCAAAATGTGAGTAAAGAGAATTGTGAGAATGTGAAGAGAGAAAAAGAGAGCTGCAATGACAACAACCTTGCTATTGCAGCAGCTACAAGTGCAGCAAAGAGAACTGGAGTAGAGTAGAAAGAAGTAATCTTTCTCCTCTATGTATTTGTTTTGTATTCTTTTTCTAATCTCGAATAATATACACCCTCTCCCGTGCATGTAGGCGGTTTTGCCGAACCACGTTAAATATTGTGTCAGTGTGCTTGGTCTCCTATGAGCAAATATCAGTACATCACCGGTCGGATTCCCCTACAATTGGTATCAGAGCACATGGTTTCAAGTGGTGTTTAATTTTCCTTAAAAATGAAAGTTGTCAAAATTATGTTTTGACCATACTATTGTGTAAAGAAGGAAGAGGCGAAGCCACTTGTGAAAACCGCGTTGAAATACTCTGCACGAGCTGACAGGGTGACTGCACACGTGTGCCACATGTCACACGCGTCTTCTTCGCCCGGATGGGCTGACCCGACTCGAATACCGAAAGATCCGACCCACGTGCGAGATCCGGATGATAATGACATCATCATGATGTCACATATTCGTCAGCATGAACAAGGGGCATGACATGTCAGCATCAGTCAGCAGCCACGCCAGCACTGCGGGACCCATTACCACATCACCAACCGCAAGCTGAGAGTGAGTCGAGCCAAGATGAGTTGGAGCCGAGTCGCGAGCCGAGGGATATGATTCTGTGTGGTGGAGTCTACGTGCAACCGAATCTGAGATTGAATCTGGACCACTGATCAGGGGAAAATTGTTTTGATGAAATCTCAGACGTCTCAAGTGCAATTTATACGATTTCAGACTTCTTTCCAACTAATTTGATCGTTCTTGATGCAATGGTATGGTCCAATCATTGAGATTGAGATCAGAAATGGCAGTGATGAATTATTAAAGAGAGATTGCCTGATTAGGAAGCATCTGATGGTCATCGTGATGGTCGATAGAGATGAAGAAGAAGAAATCACACATGTTTGCCCAATTACATGTGTTGAAGTGTTATGTAGGAAATTTTAATTGCCTTGAGGGAAGGCAAAATTAGGACACTCTAGACACCCGATCATGTGGATAATTTTGAGGTGAAGAGTGAAATTTGATGAAGACCAATCTTGACGAATTTGAGCACTGGTAGTCTCGTCAAATGTTGAGAAATCAAGTATAAAACAAGAATACCCCAGATCACTTGTAAAGAAAAGTCGCGACAAAGCTAGCAAATGGTTGTATATACGGAAAGACAGTACGATGGATAGATATGGCCTAAGAAATTCTGTCTAGGAGGTTGAGTTTTAAGCGGGACCGGTGTGACCCCTCCAATCTTTCCTGGGAACTTGCTTAGTGGAAGGATTATTCATACGGTACTATTTTTGTATATGTGATATTTTGTTATGAAACTATTGAAGACTAGTAGGATGACGACACAAAGGAACAGATGGGTTCTGTATGATCAAGGATCTGATGGAGTGGTGATTTCTCCAAGGAAGTTAGATTCGGTAACTGTAATTTCTCGAGGGGAGAATTGATGAAGACCTTGATAATGGTAGAGAAATACATCAAAGAGATGAAGATTGACACCCTATTTTGACTTGGATAGATGTTATGACAGGATAAGCTGCTGTCAAACATAAGCAAGGAATAAGGAGAAATCTGGAGAACAGAAAATGCACGAGGACACACGGAGATTGTGTAGGAGTACCTGAAGGATCCAACAAGGTACTACATTAAGACAGTAGGTGCAAGAAGAAGAAGAGTTCCCATATGAAGCTTAGAGCAGAGACTATGAGAAGTTGGACAACAGGAAGTCTCTTGTGCTCTTGATAAAGACAACAAGCAAGGACTTTTCAATGCATGGAAGGATAGAAAGATGAGCTGTTGTAGATGTACCTAATTGAGAGGGTACAAACACCTATGATGAAAGGCGAAGACACCAAAAAGAGTTAGTGTGGGTGGAGCTGTTAAGCAGAAAGGCATAAAAGCTCTAAACATAGAAATCAAAATGGAGGATTGTGAGGCGTATACCGTAATTTTCTTTCTATATAATTAGTGGCAGTGATCTCTCCCACTGTTTACATGGTGGTAGAGAATTTATAAAGCCACTTTGAAGGATCTCAGCTAAAGAAGGATACAACCGCCTATGAAAGGCGAAGACACCTTAAGGAGAAGGTGTGAGGGCTATGAGATGAGCCTATGATTAGACTGCTGCATGATGACGAGCGGAGACACCTTAGGAGAAGGTGTAAGGGCTGTGGAAGGAGCCCAATTCTAAACACCTCAGAGCCAATATGATGGTTAGGTAAGAGTGGACAGATGGATAGCCAATGAAATGGCTATGATGAGTATGAAGACAAATGCAGGATTGACTTTCATGGATATTGCCCCAATATTAAAGATTAATGAGCTAGAAGACATTTGCCTTGGACAATAAGTGGATGACTTGTGGAGCATTAAGATGCGACTGCTATGAAGGAGTAGAGGGAATACGCAGGTTTCGGGAACAAGTTGACTCTTGTCAAGGTGGTGAGCTCGGTAATGGCATTATAATACTCAGAGTATTAAGACAAATATGGATCAACCTTTTATGAGCTGTCCCCATAGTTAAAGGTGGAAAGCTACCTGGAATCTTAAGACTAAGAGTGGGACACTCATGAAGAAGTAAGGCGTGGTTCCTAGGGTGGAATAGAGGGCAGACGCAACTCCTGGATGAGTAAACTCTTGGAAAAATGGTGAGCTTGTGATCATATTGAGATACTCAAATAATGACTGTCGCACTTGAAATATTTGTTTGAGGGGGTGTTATAAGCCTTGATGTGAGGCTTGATGAATCATTCCAGACTAAGCATGGTTGATATGCTCGAAGGGGAATGTTGTTCTAAAGACAAGCGTTAACACTATTCATATATGATGTGGCAGACCATCTAGTTATAGTGATCTTTTTGTGTGAGAAAAAGGTGTGCTTAGGTTACTCTAATGATTGAAAGGTTTGGCAAGTACCTGTAAACTTGGCCACAAATGCTCTCAAAATAAAAAGCTTGGAAGAGCTGCAAAATGCAAGCTTGTGTTGAAGAAGAAAGAGGATAATTACCCCACATAAATGGCAAAGGGGGTGATTGTTAGGTTGGTTGCCATTAATGTGCAACAACCATTAACTATTGTATCAACCATGTGCACTCATCCAAGATGTCAAAGGTTGGTAGCCACCATTGTTGAAGATGAGCTGGAGTTGGTAGCCACCTTTGTTGAAGAAGAGCCTCCATGAATGCTTATAAATAGAGGCATATGTCAGAGAGCAAAATGTGAGTGAAGAGAATTGTGAGAATATGAAGAGAGAAAGAGAGAGCTGCAATGGCAGCAGCTACAAGTGCAGCAAAGAGAGCTGAAGTACAGTAGAAAGAAGTGATCTTTCTCCTCCATGTATTTGTTTTGTATTCTTTCTCTAATCTCTAATAATATACACTCTCTCTTGTGCATGTAGGCGGTTTTATCGAACCATGTTAAATATTGTGTCAGTGTGTTTGGTCTCCTATGAGCAAATATCAGTACATCACCGATCAGATTCCCCTATAAAAGGAAGCAACAACTAGAACAACCAAACCCTCAGCTCTGATAAAATTGGTTATTGTATGCCATAAAAATGTTTTTAGAATTCCTCCACGGCCATGCATAAAAATCAATGCTTGTTGCTTTGCTGTAACATTACCAACAACAATTTCGTAGACATCTTTTTGAGATCTGTTAAGAGATGGGAAATACATTGAGTGATGTACTATAAGATCAGTAATGTCAAAGTTGAGCTCTTCTCTAAGAAGTTTGTTTCTTATTTCATCTAACAAATGGCCATCAAGCATTGGCAGCTTATGCTCTTTAAGAGATGTTGAAGTTAAGAAAGAATCAACAAAACCTCGTGTTTATGTAATGTATTAGGAAACATATGTTGTCAAAGATATGTATTCATATTGTAACTCTTATTCCGGAATTAGCTTAGCACAATATAGAAAAATAATCTTGTATATAATGTAGCTGCGATAGACTCAATAATACACAATAGGGTTGGCAATTCACTTTTTTCTCTGAAATTCATATGGTATTAGAGCTTGGTTTACCCTAACTCTCCTTCTCTTTCTCTGCCTCTGCCTCAAACTCTTGCTTTAATATTTTTGGCCAATTGTTCACTACCACGAAACACGAGTAATTTTTTAAAGAAGGCAAGAATAATGCCTTCGATCCTTTTTTTCTCTACCATTCCGATCATTTGGGATTGGTGCTTGTTTCCAAACTTCTCAATGGTAATAACTACTCTACTTTATGCAAATCTATGACAATCTCCTTAAACACTAAAAATAAATTAGGATTTATAGATATGGCAGTACAAATACCATCAACCACCTGTTAGAGAACAATATAAATTATATCCTGAGATCTCACCTAATAGCTTAAGTTATTGAGTTGAAATGGTTCTTTGACATAATATTAGAGTCTTAATGACTAAGTAATAATAAGTTTGAATTTCATCATCCCTATTTATTTGATAAAAAATAAACACAAGGTAATGTGGGTCTGTGCAAGTTTCAAGCCCAAAGGGTTTTCACTTGAGGGGGTGTATTAAAAAATAATATAAATTATATCCTGAAACTTCAACTAATAACTTAAATTATTGGGTTGAGATAGTTTTTTGACACCACCAACTAGGCAGATGATCATGTGTTATAGGAAAGATGCAACAACATGATTTTATCATGGATTCTCAATTCAATTACAACAAAACTTGCCGATAGTGTTATATATTCAACTACAACACAAGAAGTTTGGGAGGATCTTTCAGATCGTTTTTCTCAAAGTAAAACTCCCCCTTAAGAGTTTTTCAGATTGAGAGAGACATAGCTTGTGTTTCTCAAGCTCAGATGACAATTGTGGTATATTATACAAAGCTGAAAGGATTGTGGGATGAATTGGGATCTTATAACAGAACTACTTGTTCTTGTGGAGCAGATCATAAGCAATGACAATTGATGCAATTTCTCATTGGATTAAATGAATCTTACAAGGCAATTCGGGGGCAAATTCTACTACCAAATCCTTTACCTGATGTTTGTCAAGCTTATACTTCCATTATTTAAAAAGAAAAGCAATGCAGCTTAGGTGATAGACATGATGTAACAGAAACCGTAGCCATGGTAGTTCAATGAAATGCACCCACAACTTTGGCTTTTCGATCAGGTCAAGGGGTTTCCTCTCGCTCTAATTCTTTTAATCGTAAGCCACTACACTGCACATACTGTGACAGAGACCATCATGTGCGAGATACATGTTGGAAATTATATGGATATCCACCAGGTCACCCAAAGCATAAAACCAGTAGATTCAACAAGTTTGGAAGTTGTTAACATTACAACAAACATATATAACCTTTAGCTAATTACATCAAGGAAGGTCCCACAATGGAAGAGAGGTATGCAGTGATGAATGGACTCTCTGATTTACAGTTCCAGGAAATATTATCTATCATGAACAATACAGGAAATGCTCAAACCACTGTTCCTCGAACCAATATTGCGGTCACCACTCCAAGTTTATTACGAACACCAGTTATTATGCCAAGTCGATTGATTCTCAACAGTGGTGCCACTAACCATATCACTTCCTTTTCAAGTTTGTTTATCAATAGTCGGCAGAACACTATTTTACCACCAGTTATCATGCTGAGTGGAGAACGGGCTCTAATTATGTCTATTGAGAATTTACATTTGAATTCTATTATTTCTCTAAAAAAAAATATGCTTGGTGTACCATCTGTTAAGCTAGATTTGATGTCTATAAGTTGAATTACAAGAGGACTTGATTGTTGAGTAACCCTTTTTCCTTATTGGTGTGTTTTAGAGGACTTGGCGATGGAGATAATGATTAGTTTCGGTAAACAATGAGGCGGACTTTATTACTTGGTTGCATTAGCATCAACACCACCAACACTAAAATACCAACCCTCCGCATCTGCTGCCATGGCTACCCAATCATCCAATTCTCATGTCGTCTCCTCCATTGATTTGTGGCATAGCCGAATAGAGCATTTATCTTTCTTTAGATTATATTTTATGGCAAAAACTTTACTCAATTTTCCTTTTAAATTCCAAGACGCTTCTGATACTTGTACACTTTCAAAATAATGTCGTCTTCCTTTTTTCACTAATTCAATTTCCTTTATTCGATCATTTGAATTAATTCACTGTGATATTTGGAGGCCTTGTAAAATTCCTTCTCTTTCTAGTGCTAAATATTTTTTTGACAATTACAGATGATTACTCTCGATTTACATGGGTATTTTTTATGCATCACAAGCATGAAACACAGAATTTACTAATCAATTTCTTTTCCTTTGTCAAAACTCAATTTAATGCATCCATCGTAAATATTCGCGTTGATAATGGGGAGGAATTTTTTTCAATGCAGAATTTTTTTTGCCAACATGGGACAACTTATCAACACTCTCGTGGTGATACACCCCAACAAAATGGGGCCGTCAAGCATAAACATTATCATATCCTTAAGTATACACGTGTTCTTTGTTTTCAAGCTCACCTCCCTTTGCATTTTTAGACAGAATGCATCCTTACTGCTATCAATTTAATCAATCGTTTACCCCCACCACTTTTTTCCTATAAAACCCCTTTTGAAAAACTTTACAACAAGGTTTGAAATTACTCTCATCTCAAAGTTTTTGGTTGCCTTGCATATGCTACTGAAGTGCACGCTACATATAAATTTGCTCCTCGAGCTACATGTTGTGTTTTTTCAGGTACCCAGTTGGCCAAAAAGCTTATAAACTCTACAACCTTACCACCCATAAATTTCTCATAAGCCATGACATTGTCTTTTATGAATATATTTTTCCCTATCAATTACCCTCTACCATATCCTGCACCTTTCATACCATCAACTGAATCCACAGCTACCACACTAGTCATTCCCTTTTCCATCTTTGATTTTCCTTCATCAAACTTTCCAGTCCCCTTTTTAGTGTCTTCCACTCCAATCCCTCTGTCATCCCCCTCCAATATGCCCCTATCACCACCTATCCTTCCTGTGTAGCCTCTGCATCGTTTTTAGCAGCATTATAGCCCTCCTCGTGCTCTACATGATTATGTTTACAACCAAGTAATGTCTTCCAAACCAACATTACCTTCATCGTCCAATCCCATCACAGGTACAAGGTATCCTCTTTGTGATTTCCTTTCTTATCACTGCTACTCACCACAGCACAGGTCCTTTGTTGCCACCATTAGTCAGGACATTGAGCCCTGCTCATACACTGAAGCTGTTTCCCTTTCACAATGGCATAATGCCATATAATCTGAGCTAGCAGCATTGAAAGCTAACTAGACTTGGTCCCTCACATCTCTTCCTCTTGGCAAGACTGCTATTAGATGTCGCTAGATATACAAAATCAAACACCATTCAAATGACACCATTAAGCATTGTAAAGCTTGGTTAGTGGCCAAGGGTTACACAAAGCTAGAAGGTATTGATTTCCATGACACATTCTCTCTTACTGCCAAAATGATTACTGTTCGCTGTTTATTGGCTTTAGTAGCAACATAAAATTGGTCCCTCCATTAGCTAGATGTACATAATGCTTTCCTTTATGGTGATCTTTATAAAGAAATTTATATGTGTCCACCTCCTAGTTTTCAGCTACAGGGGGAGAACTTGGTATGTTGCCTCAACAAGTCATTATATGGATTAAAGTAAGTGTCTTGCCAATGGTTTGCTAAATTCTCTACAGTTATTCAAGTTGCCGAATATGTTCAGTCTAAAGCAGATTATTCATTGTTCACATGTCGTAATGGAAAATATTTTACCGCATTATTGATATATATTGACGACATTCTCATCATAGGTAATGACTTCAAGGCTATATCTACTATCAAAAACTTTCTGCACAATTGTTTTCGCATTAAGGATTTGGGTGATTTGAAATATTTTCTGGGTATTGAGGTCTCTAAATAGAAAAAAGGTATTTTTATCTCACAATTAAAATACACTTTGGAAATTCTGAAGGATAGTGGAGTTTTAGGTGCTAAACTCGTGAATTTTCATATGGAACAAAACATAAAACTCTCTAATGCAAGTGACTTGCTTAAATATCCATCTTAATATAGAAGACTTGTGGGATGCCTAATCTACTTGATTATCACACGACCAAATATCATGTATTCTGTATATGTGCTAAGTTGGTTTATGCATGCCCCACGCAAACCGCACATATAGGCTACCTTATATGTGTTGCGTTACTTGAAAGGTGCTCTAGGTTTGGGTGTTGCAAAATCCGACAGGTGATGTACCAATATTTGCTCAAGGAGACCAAGCACACTGACACAATATTTAACGTGGTTCGGCAAAACTGCCTACATCCACGAGAGAGAGTTTATATTATTAGAGATTAGAGAAAGAATACAAAAATAAATACATGAAAGAGAAGGATCAGTTCACTCTACTCTACTCCCAGCTCTCTTTGCTGCATTTGCAGCTGCTACAATGGCAGCAAGGCTGCTGCCATTGCAGCTTTCTCTTTCTCTCCACTCTCTTCACATTCTTACAATCCTCTTCTTATTTTGCTCTCTAAAATCATGTCTCTTTTATAGGCATCCATGGCAACTCTTCTTGCTTTGTTGTCAATATTGGTGGCCACCAACTCCAGCTCATTCAACAATGACGGCTGCCAATAGTCAATGGTTGATGTCGTCCATTTGTTGTATATGCAATGGCAACCAACCTAACAATCACCCCCTTTGCCATTCATGTGGGGTAATTGTCCTCTTACTTCTTCAACACAAGTTTGCATCTTGCAGCTCTTCCAAAATTTTCATTTTAACAGCGTTTGTGGCCAAGTTTACAGGTACTTGCCAAACCTTTCAATCATTAGAGTAACCAAAGCACACCTTTTCTCACATAAAAGGATCACTACAAACAGATGGCCTGCCACATCACATCTGAATAGTGTTAACGCTTGTCTCTGGAACAACATTCCCCTTCGAGCGTATCAACCATGCTTAGTCTAAAATGATTCATCAAAGCTTATAACACCCCCTCAAACAAATATTCTAAGTGCGACAATCATTATTTGAGTATCTCAATATGATCACAAGCTCACCACTCTTCCAAGAGTTTACTCATCTAGGAGTTGCGTCTACCCTCTATTCTACCCTAGAAAACATGTCTTACTTCTCCATGAGCCTCCCACTCTTAGTCTCAAGAGTCTAGGTAGCTTTCCACCTTTAACTATAGGGGCAGCCCATAAAAGATTGATCCATATTTGTCTTCATACTTTGAGTATTACAATGCCATTACCGAGCTCACCACCTTGATAAGAGTCAACTTGTTCCTAGAACCTACGCATACCCTCTGCTTCTTCATAGCAGTCGCGTCTTAATGCTCCACAAGTCATCCACTTATTGTCCAAGGTAAATGTCTTCTTGCTCATTAATCTTTAGCATGGGGGCAATATCCATGAAAGTCAATCTTGCATTTGTCTCCATACTCATCATAGCCATATCATTAGCTATTCATTTGTTCACTCTTACTTAGCCATCACATTGGCTTTGGGGCGTTCTGAATTGGGCTCCTTCCACGACCCTTACACCTTCTCCTGAGGTGTCTTCGCCCATTGTTATGCGACAGTTTAATCATAGACTCATCTCATAGCCCTTACACCTTCTCCTCAAGGTGTCTTCGCCTTTCATAGGCGATCACATCCTCCTTTAGCTAAAATGCTTCAAAGTGGCTCCATAAATTCTCTACCACCATGTGGACTATGAGAGAGATCACTACCACTAATTACATAGAAAGAGAAAGTTGTGGTATACGCCTCACAATCCTCCATCTCGAATTCTATGTTTGGAGCTTTTACGCCTTTCTGCTTAACAGCTCCACCCACACCAACTCCCTTTGGTGTCTTCACCTTTCATCATAGGCGGTCGCCTTTTATCATAGGCGTTTACACCCCCTCAATTAGCTTCATATACAACAGCTCATCTTTTCATCCTTGCATGCATTGAAAGATCCTTGCTTGTTACCTTTATCAAGAGCACAGAAAACTTCTTATTACACAACTTCTTATAGTTTCTGCTCTGAACTTCATCTGGGAACTCTTCTTCTCCTTGCACTTGTTGTCTCATTATAATATCTTGTTGGATCCTCCGGGTACTCTTGCACAATCTTCGTGTGTCCTTTGTGCATTTTTTGATCTCTAGATTTCTCTTTATTCCTTGTTTATGTTTGACAGCAGCTCATCCTGTTATAACATCTATCCAAGTCAAAATAGGGTGTCAATCTTCATCTCCTTGATATATTTCTCTACCATTATCAGGGTCTTCATCAATTCTCCCCTCGAGAAATTATAGTTACCGAATCTAACTTCCTTAGAGAAATCACCACTCCATCAGATCCTTGATCATACGAAACCCAACTGTTCCTTTGTGCCATCATCCTGCTAGTGTTCAACAGTTTCATAACAAACTATCACATATATGAAAATAGTACCGTATGGATAATCCTTCCACTAAGCAAGTTCTAAGGAAAGATTGGAGGGGTCACACCAGTCCCGTTTAAAACTTAATCTCATAGACAGAACTTCTTAGGCCATATCTATCCATCGTATTGTCTTTTTATATATACAATTATTTGCTAGCTTTGTCGCGACTTTTCTTTACAAGTGATCTGGGATATCCTGGTTTTATACTTGATTTCTCAACATCTAACAAGACTACTAATGCTTAGATTTGTCAAGATTGGTCTTCATCAATTTCACTCTCCACCTCAAATTGTCCACATAATTGGGTGTTTAGAGTATTCTAATTTTTTCCTTCCCTTAAGGAAATTAAAATTTCCCACATAACAAGTCAACACATATAATTGGGCAAACATGTGTGATTTCTTCTTCTTTATCTCCATCGACCACTATAATGACCATCAGATGCTTCCTGATCGGGCAATCTCTCTTCAATAATTCACCATCACTAATTTTTAGTCCTAATCTTAATGATCGGACCATACCATTACATTTAGAAAGATCAAATTAGCTGGAAACAAGTTTGAAATCGTCCAAATCACACTTCAAACGACTGAGATTTCATCAAAACAATTTTCGCCTAATCAATGGTTCAGATTCAATCTTAGATCCGGTTGCACGTAGACTCCACCACATAGAATCTTGTCCCTCGGCACACGACTCAGCTCAACTCACGGTTGGTGACGTGGCAGTGGGTCCTACAATGTTGACGTGACTGCTGACTAGTGCTGACATGTCATGCCACCTTTTCATACTGACGAAACCGTGATGTCATGATGATGTCATCATCATCCAGATCTCGCGCGTAGGTTGGATCTTCTAGTATTGAGGTCGGGTCAGCCCATCTGGGCGAAGAAGACGCGTGTGACATGTGGCGTACATCTGCGCGCATATACAGTCACCCCGTTGGGGTGTGTGGTGGTTTTTGACGTCCGATTTCAACGTAGTTTTCACCAGTGGCTTCGTCTCTTCCTCCTCTACACAGTGGTATGGTCAAAACATAATTTTGACTACTTTTATTTTTGAGCAAAATCAAACACCATTTTGAACTATGTGCTTTGATACCAATTCTTGGGAAATCCGACAGATGATGTACTGATATTTGCTCAATGAGGCCAAGCACACTAACACAATATTTAATGTAGTTTGGCAAAACTGCCTACATCCACGGGAGAGAGTCTATATTATTAGAGATTAGAGAAAGAATACAAAAATATATACATGGAAAAAAAGGATCAGTTCACTCTATTCTACTCCCAGCTCTCTTTGTTGCACTTACAGCTGCTGCTGCAATGGCAGCAAGGCTGTTGTCATTGCAGCTCTCTCTTTCTCTCCACTCTCTTCACATTCTTACAATCATCTTCTCATTTTTCTCTCTAAAAGCATGCCTCTTTTATAGGCATCCATGACAACTCTTCTTGCTTTGTTGTCAATATTGGTGGCCACCAACTCTAGCTCATTCAACAATGGTGGCTACCAATAGTCAATAGTTGGTATCATCCATTTGTTGTACATACAATGGCAACCAACCTAACATCGAGTTTGTTTTTCTCTTCTCAAAATGGTATGTCTTTACAAGCTTTTTGTGATTTAGATTGGGCTGGTTGTGTAATGACTTGAAAATCAACTATAGGTTATTGTGTTTTTTTGGGTTCTTTGCTTATTTCTTGATGAACAAAAAGATAGAAAACAATGTCACTCTCCTCAACAGAAGCCAAATACAGAGCTATAACAGGTATGTGCTGTGAATTATCTTGGTTACTATCATTGTTGAAAGACCTATAGATATTGCACCCAAAACCAGTATTACTACGCTGTAATAACAAAGCAGCTTTACACATAGCAGCTAATCCAGTTTTCCATGAGAGAACCACACAGATAAAAATGGATTGTCACTTCATTCAGGTTAAAATACAGGATGGTTCGATCATGATTGAATTTGTTACTTCAACAAAATAGCTTGTGAATGTCTTCACTAAACTGTTGGGAAAAGAGAGCTTCTCCATCATAATTCGCAAGTTGGGAGTTCTTGACATCCATTCTCCAACTTGAGGGGGAGTTCTCCGCCATGAATTTGTTATTTCAGCAAAATAGCTTATGGATGTCTTTACTAAACCATTGGGAAAAGAGAGCTTCTCCACCATGATTCATAAGTTAGGAGTTCTTAACATCCATTCTCCAACTTGAGGGGTAATGTTAAGAAAGAATCAACAGAATCTCATGTTTATGTGATGTATTTGGAAACATATGTTGTCAAAGATGTGTATTCCTATTGTAACTCTTATTCCATAATTAGCTTAGCACAATACAGGAAAATAATCTTATCTATAATGTAGTTGTGACAAACTTAATAATACACAACAGGGCAATTTCCTTTTTTCTTTGAAATTCACAGTTGATGTAGCATTAAAAAGTGTTTCAAGTTCATAAAAAACATATTCTTGAAATCTTTAAAGGTTCAGCATGTTAAAAACATTTCTTAAATGGAAAAGCAAATCATCATATACAGACCTTTAAAAATTAGAGAAAAGAGACATGGGATCACCAACATCACAAAAAGAGAATAATTTTGGGATTTATTATTAATGGACAATAAATTGTGTAACTTACCCTACGTGTAGGGTTACCATTATCAAAATGCTACAATGGTAGTTGCACCACCATTGATAAAAATAGTACAACCCATGTGTTGCCACTATTAGTGCTACAAATCATGACATGATTTGTGGATCTTGTTTTACTATTGATGCCTATAAATAAAGGCATTGTTTAAGAGCAAAATGAGAGAAAGAGAGAGTGTTAAGAGTGAAGAGAGAAAGAGAGGGTGGTTAATGGTGGTTAAAAGGTGGGTGATAATGGTTGATGGTGGTTGGAAAATATTGATAAATTTGCTACAAATCTCCACCTTTGCAAGATTTTTTTCATCCAATTCTCATGATTGATCAATGCTACCTTAAATGCATCATATGGTGTTGCACCCTAAAGGTGCTCAAAACCGAGAGATGTTGACCAAGTCCAAACAATGTTGGAACATGATTCCCAAGATATATTTTGTGAACATATCAGCTGGATTATCTACAGTACCAATCTTCTGTAGTAGAATATCCCCTTAATCCATAATTTCTCGAACAAAATGAAATCAAACATCGATGTGCTTGTATTTTTTAAAATCAAAATTTAAAAGAAGCAAAATTTATCTGAAAATGGAGAGATGGAGTTTTTGTTAAATGTTTATGGTGTGAATTACGTTCTGTTATTCTGCTACTTCTTCATCCAAATCAAGACCGAGGCTAAGCCAACGAACAGAATTCCAATAGACAACACTGCTTATTATTTACAAGGAAGCATAGTTTACAAGGTTATTAAAAATAATACTAACTTTTCCTGTCTGAAGATAAATTCATACTAAGTTCTAACTCAAGCATTCGTATATAAATCTCTTACTCGTTATCATGAAAAACTCTAATGTCAATCAGGTCTCTAACCAAAGCAACCACCCACTTCCTCCATTCCTGATGCCTATATTTGAAAATGTTGTACAACAACAGTTCCCTAAGCACGTGTTCCTCCACTCTTTAAGATTCATTATCTTGCTAAACCATTACGATTTTTGTAGGTATAGAATTATAATATCTTGTATCAATTATATTTTATTTTTTACTTTTTAATATTTATTTATAATCAAATCAAGTTACATTTAATTAATCATTCCATTTTAATTTATAACAAATAATCCTTATGTGTATGATTTATTAGATTCTCTAATAAATTTACTCAAATAAAAATCATAATCTAAATAAAATAAGATTAAATAAATTGAACAAATTATTTTTTTATCAATTTAATAATTGATTTATATTAATTGAAGATCAAGTACAATGTTTAGCAACTTATTATGATCCCCTATATATTATGGAAGTCATAATTAGTTTGACTTGATATTTTGTTCATTAGTTTTCAATGTAATTATTATTCATTCATTATGAATTTTTTGATTTAAATATTATATATAGAATAAAGTATGTTTGCTTTGTTAAATTGATTTATACTCAATATTATAGTTATTGATTCTTTAAATAAGATTTTGAAACTCTTTTCAAGACTTATTCCACTTTTACCAAGGATTTCATGATCAATATTATTTGAAAATATGTGGAATATTTTTTTTAATTCATCTAATGTAATAAATCTTTTTTTAATTACTTAAACATCTTCATATAGTTTATATTATACTCAAAATGTACTTGTTTATTACTCATAATTAAAACAATATATAGTTATAATCAAAACATAACACTCCTTACATAACATAACTTAGTGATTTCAAATCTAAAGATCACTACAACAATTATCACTAGAGTTTTTTTATAGATATATGTAATCTCTTATATGTTGGTTTAATCTACATGTCATTTATCATCACTAGAGTCTTTTTATAGATATATGTAATATCTTGTATGTCAGTTTAATCTACATGTTATTTATCAAGTACCTGTATTTTAATTTCAGATATTTTTCTTACCTCAATTTATAAGAGCATATACTTCCTTTCATAAGGATATAATATAATATGCACTGGTTTTAATAGCTTTATTAACATTCAATCTTAATAGAATATCGACTAAAAACATTTAAAAATAATATTTTATGATTTTCCTTGCAAAATATTTTTGCCAATTAGATTTTTGATCGTTATTCTGAATTTATTAATTAAAAATTAGATTTATTAATTAAATATAAATAAATATTAATAATAAATATATTCTATATAAATAAAAAAACACTATATAATTAATTGGTTGACTATATGGTATATTCAAAACGTGCAGAACCATAAGCACAAAAGGACCGGGAAACAACAACGGTACATTATAATAAGAGTACACGGCATAACAATAAAGAAGCAAAATATCAACACCAACAACATTAAAAGCAATCTATCTTGGTTCTAACTCTGAAACCGAGCATTCGTTAACTGAACATGGTTTGCCGAGGCTGGATGAACAGCTTGCTCCAATCACTTCCCTTTCAGTAAAGAAACCAGGTTGCTTAGGCTGAGGCAGTACATCATCATTACCTAACATCAAAACTACATTTGACATGGTTGGCCTCATTTCTGGATTTTCTTGCACGCACAATAAACCCACGTGGATTGATCGTAGCACTTCTGATAAATTGCATGTTATAGCTATTGAATCTGCAGCAAGTTCCAAGGACCTGTTTTCTTTGAACAGTATCCAAGCCTAACAAACAAAACCATGTTATTATAACAGATTTGATATCCAGAAATAAGAAAATATTTGCACTGACTGCATCTCCCCATGACTCCTTGATCCAAAAACAACATGCATATCATTTTCAGACTGGATTAGTTTACAGACTCTTACAAATATTTGAAGCATTTGAAGTGTCCAAGTGTCAAAAACATGCCAAGCACCTGCAACCTAACATAGGTGCCCAAAAGTAAAATGAAAAGAAGAGTAAATAAAATAATTATGAAACTTACATGCCCAAGAAGGTTGAGATGGTGGTCTGGATGACTGAATCCCCTGTTCTTGTTCCCACTCACTATCTCTAGCACCAATACACCGAAGCTGAA
Source organism: Populus ilicifolia (assembly GCA_015708895.1). Classification (NCBI taxonomy): domain Eukaryota; kingdom Viridiplantae; phylum Streptophyta; class Magnoliopsida; order Malpighiales; family Salicaceae; genus Populus; species Populus ilicifolia. Next base: position 183,195 of record SRLM01000318.1, read on the forward strand.
AATGTCTGATTTTACCGAGTAGAGTCCATAATTTGCATACTCAGGGGATATGTAGCCGCTGCACTCATTCATGGAATGTTAAGTGGTGTGTGTGAAAAAACGAAGATAAAAATCATTTGTCGGAGGAGACACTTACTATGTACCAACCACTTTATTAGTATTGGCTTCAATTTCATTTCCTCCAAAACTTCTAGCCAGGCCGAAGTCTGAAATTTTCGGGTTCAGCTCATAATCCAATAAAATATTGCTGGCTTTCAGGTCTCTATGAATTACTCTTAATCTTGAATCCTGGTGAAGATAAAGGAGTCCACGAGCAATACCATTGATAATGTTGTAGCGCTTGGGCCAATCTAGTAGAAAGCTGTGTGTTTTTTCTGTCAATTATTTGCCCAAGTCAAGTCATTACAACAGCATTAGATTCCTAAATGGTTATGAGAAGGTACGAAAGAAAGGTAATGCGTACTTTAAAATCAAAGAATGTTTATATAAAATCACAAATTGGTTTGCCATTTTCCCAAGAGTTTTGAGGGACACACAACAGATGATTGTTATGGTGCTTATGGCTCCCCATTTGTCCCAGTAATTTGTATCCCCGACTCATCTAGTATATTTTTTTTTCCCTTAAGCCACAGCTCATGGCCTTGTTCACTTAGATTCGGTTACGGTGCAAAGACTTCCCTATATTGCCAATATAATTGGAAAGAATTTTTAGCGGTTTTGAGAGATTCATACCGAAAATAAAAAAGTCCAAGCTTTTGTTAGGCAAGAATTCATAGATCAACATCTTTTCATCTCTTTCGGTGCAGCATCCTAGAAGCTTCACTAGATTCCGGTGCTGAAGTTTCATAATATAATTGGCTTCATTTTTTAACTCATCAAGACCTTGTCTCGAAATCTTAGAGAGCCTCTTCACTGCTATTTCTCGTCCATCTGCTAATGTTCCCTGCAAACGATCACTCAGTATCATAAGCAATCATTTGTCTTGTGAAAGTCGGGAATCACAGTGTGATGTTCCCTCTACTTGCATCTGTTGTGACCATATAGTTTGAACACTTTCCGAGCAGACATTGTTTTGTGTTTAAAGGCTGTCTGTGGTAGAAGTTCCAAGCAAACTAATACCAACAAATTATTAAAATCAGTGCTGCCATCAGTTTGTGCCATGAAAAATTAAAGCAATCTAGTTGCCTGATTGTTGTTAGATAAGTACCTTATAAACTGTTCCGAAACCCCCTTCTCCAAGTTTATTGTCGGTAGAGAAATTATTTGTTGCACAAGCCAAGGTACTGAAATCAAAAAATGGAAGTTTCAGATCTTCCTTCCTCTGCATGTTATTTGAACTTCTTTCCAGAGCTTCTGTCATTTGTCCTGCAGGCAGAACTAGCGTGAATAAGAAGGAAGCATGGGAACAATATTTTTGGTTACAGAAAGCCACCTAATAAATACTCTTTTAACATTCTGACGATGCCTTCCATTTTTAAAAATCAAAATTCAAAAGAAACAAAACATCTTATCTGAAAATTGAGAGATGGAGTACTTGTTAAATGTTCATGGTGTGAATTACGTACTGTTTTTCTGATGCTTCTTCATCCAAGCAGACAAGACCAAGGCTAGGCCAAGGAACAGAATCCCAGCAGATAACAAAGTGCATATTATGATCCTTTTCGTGGCTTCGGATTTTCTTTTTATCCTTGCACCGTCTCCAATATCTACAGCATGGAAGAGAAAAACTGGAGTTAAAGGACAACAGTAGGAAAGTCTAGAGGTATAGAATTTAGTATGGCTAGAAATTTTTATTAGCTGCAGCACCGTTTCTCATGGTTATCTATTAGTTACGATTTGTCCATGTTGGCAATGACTTCTATTCAGTCTGCCCTGTGGATGGTGCCTATTTTGATTCATTTCCAAATTCATTCTTAGTAAAGTCTCTGTATCCTGTGTAATATAGTTACAAGGAAACACGGTTTGCAACGAGATTGAAAATGAAGATTTTTGAGAAATATACTATAATGGAAAAGATAGCAGCAGAAGCGCAGGAAAAATAAAGCGAAGGAAAATCTAACATGTTTGATTTCCTAATTTAGCTTTAAATAGGCAGTTACTATTTAAAGAATGACTCAGCCACAAGTGGCTAGAAAGTGATTTGTAGATAGTGAGTTTTCTTGTCTGAAGATAAATTCATACCTAGTTCTGATTCGGCCATTCGTATATAAATCTCTTGCTCATTTTCAGCAAAAACTCTAATGTCAACCAGGTCGCCGAACCAGAGCAAGCACCCAGTTCCTCCATTCCTGATGTCCAGATTTGAATATGCTGTACAGTTGCATTTCTCCAAGCACGTGTTCTTGCACTCCTCAAGATTCATCGTCTTGCTAAACCACGATGATTTTGTCTCAGGCATCTTCAATCTAGCGAGCTTTCGGAACCCATCTCCAGAACAATTTAGCGGGGTCCTTCTAACACAACCATTTGCCCAATCAGTCACGTCCCAATCTCTTGGAGATTTTGGTACAAATCCATTCAAACAATCACACACTGGAGAGCTTTGAATATCACAGAAACCATTTGGACCACATAGTGCATATCGATCACAATTATCTGTATTTGCTGTTTCATAAAGCAACCAACTATGTGTTTTCTCAATCCAAGTAAAGCTCGCGATATCACCATTCTGTCTTGTCACAAGCCTCCAATGCATCGACTTATCAACAAGACTTTCTCTGTAAAATACCTCCTTCTCATTGAAAACAAATTCATATTTGTATATAGGATTTTGTTTTGTGCTAGGAACGCCACTAAACCGCAGACCATCCCACAGTCCAGATCGGTACTTCACTTCCGAACCTTCCATCACAACCATGTCAGGATATCCATAAGGAGCAAGTTTACATGTAATGTTACCTCTGGAAGGATCCTCTTCTGATTTCCATGATGTCATGGACCAATCCATTCCCGTTATTCTACTCCTTCCTAGCTTCATGCCTGGCAATATCGTATCAGTCGGATGTTCAAAACTCTGCCACAAGGAATTTTCCAGGTTGTTATCGTCCTCCTCTTTCACAACAAGGTTTCCTGACTCCAATAGTTGAGCGGTTGGATTCCTCGCAGGTCTTGGTGTGTTGGAAGACCAAATCACGCTCCCACTGCGATCGAGAAGGATAAGAATTCCTTTGTTTGTGAACTTTAACACCCCCAACGAATCATTAAGTGGAGCTTCTCTATTGGCAACCCAAACTACAGTTTGAACTGGTATTTTCCCATACCATATGCCCAAGTATCTGTTTTTGGACTTTCCAGGGCTGAAAAATCCTAATTCATAGGTTCCATCTGCTGAAACTATGGTATCGCTATCCCTGATGGACTGAGTTGTGTTTATGGTGTCAATGGCTGTGGCCGTTAGTCTATTCAGCAATGGAAAGAAGCAAAAAAGAAGTATGGGAATGTAAACCATTGTAACTTCCATGGTTTTTTTTTCTGTTGCTCAGTTTATGAATGGCTTAGATGTGAAAATGTTCATATTTATAGCCACAACTTCTTTACCACGAAAGCGATGTTCCGTTTTTGACATAAAAGCCGAAGCTATATAATTTTCGGTGAGGTCATATTCTTCAGGAATGAGTGAACAATCATCTTCAAGGAGTCCATTTTTCTCATTCTTAACGAACAGAGGATTCCATTCACATTTTATTCAGGCAACCTCTCTCTCCTCACATTCTTAAGGGGGAGATCAAGACATTTTTAGATTATTATTACTATTTTACTATACTAAAACTAAACCGAGATGAATCTCACTGTTCGTTGACCAATAGGCAATTTTTTTATATGGAAAATACCCTTTTGATCCCTTAATTTTTTGAGTTTTTCATACTTTTTCCTTGTAGTTTTAAATATTTACATTCCAATCCCAAACTTTATTTTCATTATATTTGAGTTCCTGTGAGTTGGAAAAAAGAGTGAGAAAAGTTCTCAAAAAAAAAAGAGGAGGAGAGAGAAAGAAAGCATTGGGCATCTATATTCTATTCTGACTACAGAAAATTAATGTTAGCAATAATAAATTTATCCTGGAAAAGCAATAATAAATTTATCCTGGAAAAGAGAGTTCTATGGATATGGTTTTACTCTTTAACCATGTTAAAAAAAATTAAATCAGGATTCAAAAATATTTTTTATTTGATTTGATTCTAAGTTTTTAAGCTAATTCAAGAGCATTTTAAATTTAAAATAAAATTATTAAGGTTTTTATAATGTTTTTAAATAAAAACTTATTAAAAATTAGGTTTATAGAACCTAAAAACTTGCAGGCTTATTTTCAAGTCTTCATATTGTTGCTATACTTCAACTCCAAAAATATTTAAAAAATATTTTTATAAATAATTATATTATATATGAATCTAATATATGGATTTAAAAAAAATATTCATGAATATTTAACAACAATAAAAAAATATTTTAAAAAAATTATTGTTAATTATTTATATGATTTTATCAAATTAATTAATTTTATTTTCCATATAGTTGTTTAAGAATTATTAAGTCATGATTTTTTTATTGAAATTTTCTTTTCAAATCATTATATATTTTTATTTTGAAAAAATAGTGCTTCTAAAAAAC
>SRLM01000318.1:191813-250623 GCA_015708895.1 Populus ilicifolia
TTTTTTAATATTTCTTAGATAAAAATATATACAAGTTATATATTTTTTCCTAGAATAATAAAAACATCAAAATACACTTAAAAAATATTAATTTAATATATTTTTATATAAAAAAATTTAAAAAATATATTAAACCAAGGTCCGAGGAGAGCATGTTTCTCGTGTAGAATAAGGCATGCATTTAATTACCATTGACCGATATTCTTGCACGAATACCTAAACTACAGGTGCGTTCACATTCTACCCTAAAGTAACGGTACTGGTTAATGCTTCTTTTCATTTTAACTATATACTTTAACATTTTCGTTATTTTTACTTCCTTTTATCAATTGATGCTCCTAACGCTGTTAACAATTTACATGTGTCACTTGCTCACTACATGAATCTTTCACTAATATATATTTTGGTCCATAAATGTTTTTGAGGATTTTATTTTGGTCCTCATATTATACTTTGTTTTGCAGAAAAGTCCTTCGTTGAAAGTTTTTTTTTCCTTCATATCTTACGGTTATATACAATTTAGTTTCTAAATGATTTATCCAAGTTAAATCCCTCATATCAAATTATAAATTTAGTTGAAATTAATCAAATAATTATAATGAATTGAAGAATAAGGTATGCTTTAAATGGATTTGAAAATATATACTCATTTAAATTAATAAAAAAATGAAGTAAAAACAATTCTCATATCATAATATCAAATCGTCCATGGCTATTGGCTTTGATAATATTATTTATATTTGTCCTATAGGTTTCTTCGGAGAAATACGGTGCCTGTAGCATAGTTCTAGTGTTCAGCCTCGAGGCTCGTCATCTATATTTGTATTTTATCACTATTTACGACCATAGTGCTTTTATATTTCTTATCACGTTATATGGTAATCTCCGAAGTACTTAGATATACGTTTCGGCTAATAGTAGAGCACTTTATTCTATTTTCAATAAATTTAAAAATTTACATGGAGTCAAAAAAAAAAATCTTATGTCGAATCGATACAATAATCTTAAAAAAGTTTAAATATTTAAGATTTTTTCATGCCAATTATAATTATAGAAAATTTATTAAATTAGTGATTTCGTATGACATATCAAAAAAATTTCAACTCGAAAAAGAATTTAAAAGACAATTATTTATTTAAAAAATAAAAAAATCAATAATTAAGTTAAACCATGATTAATATGATAAAATATACTAGTCAATAACAAAACAAATAAATTAAAAATACAATTAATATTACCCTCGACAAAGTTGGGATGACAGGCAAAATACATAATGTGGTACTTAAAATCATGATAATTTTATATAAGAATTACATCAATAAAAATCAACTATAAAAAATATCTAATAAAAATCAAAGTTAATCTGACCTTACCTTTTAAATTTATGATCTAAATAGTTAATGAAAGTTTCAACAAAAACAAAAAATAAATAATAATTAAGAGAATAAAAACCAAAGCTAACATAAAGTGAAATGAAATGAAATATTAAGAGATACAATTAAAAACATTATCTAATTAAGAGAATGATATAAAAAGAACCATAAAAAAAATTTATTTTTTAATTTAGTGATAACTAATAATTTTATGATTATTCATTATTTTTTCTAACAAAATTATTGATGAAATGAAAAATCATTGATAATATTTTATGTAAGTTAATTTTTTTTTAACTTGAAAAATAGAATTACTAATAAAAATATTTAAAATATTAATATTTAATTGACCTTTGGTAATAACTAAAATAAAAGTCTGGAATCATGATAAACAAGGCTTCATCTTTCTTCTTCTTCTTCCCTCTTTTTCTCTCACACACGTTTCTCTTTTCATTTCTTCTCTCTTTGATTCTCACTCAAAATTAAGCGTTACCATCTTCTATTCTCATCCTAAGGTATTCTTGGGTTTATTAACAATATCTTTTTCTTTTTCTGTTTTGATTTTTTTTAATTAAGAGCCTACATAAAGCACAACATTAAGGTAAGAATTTTTCATTTTTCATTTGTTTTTGTGTTTTTTTTTGCATTATTTTTGTTTTTGTGTTTTGTCATTATTTTTGTTCAATTTGGGGTTCTTAATAATTTTATGAATTAATAAATGACATGAATTTTATTTATTATTGAAATACTTTTTTCATTGTTTTGTAGAATTTTAGTAATTATTTTTCAAATTTGTTGTTCAATTTCAAATAATGTGTAGGATTAATTTTAATTATTATTTTTAATTTTTCCATTTAGAATAATTTTTCTAAATTTATGATTAAAAATATTATCACTTAGAAATAATTTTATTGAATTTTAATTGTTATTGTAATAATTTTTGCATTATTTTTTTGAATTTTATTTTTTTGAATTTTGTTGTTCAATTTCAATATTTAAATGTGTAGGATTAATTTTAAATATTATTTTGAATTTATTCCATTTAGAATAAGTTTTTTTTGTTTTTGTAAATTTAGGATTAAAAATATTATCACTTAGAAATAGTTTTCTTGAGTTTTAGTTGTTATTGAAATAGTTTTTGCATTGTTTTATTGAATTTTAGTAATTGTTTTGAATTTTTTTTCAAAATTCAAATAAATGTGTAGGATTGATTTTAATTATTTTTTAATTTAATCCATTTAGAATAATGTTTTTAAATTTAGGATTGATTAAAAATATTTTTTAAAATTTAATCCATTTTGTTGAATTTAGTTGTTATTGTAATAATTTTTGCATTATTTGTTGAGTTTTAGTTTTTTTTTTCAATTTTGTTGTTCAATTTCAATATTTAAATGTTTAGGATTAATTTTAATTATTATTTTGAATTTATTCCATTTAGAATATTTTTTTTAAATTTAGGATTAAAAATATTATCACTTATAAATAATCGTGTTGAGTTTTGGTTGTTATTGAAATAACTTTTGCATTGTTTTGTTGAATTTCAGTCATTGTTTTTTCAATTTTGTTGTTCAATTTCAAATAAATGTGTAGGATTGATTTTAATTAGTATTTTTTATTTATTCCATTTAGAATAGTTGTTTTTGTAAATTTAGGATTAAAAATATTATCAATTAGAAATAAGTTTGTTGAATTTAGTTGTTATTGTAATAATTTTTGCATTATTTTTTTGATTTTTTTTCAATTTTGTTCTTCAATTTCAATTAAATGTGTAAGACTAATTTTAATTATTATTTTGAATTTATTCCATTTAGAATAATGTTTTTTGTTGTTGTAAATTTAGGATTAAAAATATTATCACTTAGAAATAATTATGTTGAGTTTTAGTTGTTATTGTAATATTATTTGCATTATTTTGTTTAATTTTAGTTTTTTTCTCCTTTCAATTTTATTGTTCAATTTTAATTAAATGTGTAAAATTAATTTTAATTATTATTTAAATTTTTATGTTAATTTGAATTGTCTATTGAAATTACTGAAATTGTTTTTTATAAATTTTTATTTTAAAGAAAATTTTGAATGAGAAATATTTAATAATAATATTTTGAAGAGTGTTTGAAAGAATTACACCGATAATATGAATTCATAAGAAAATTAGAACACATCTTTCATTGAAATTTCTAAAAATTCAAAGAAATTATAGCACGATGCTCATTTTATAGATGCCTTGCTGGAAACCTACAGTGTAGATAAAGATTTATTTATGTTTAATTACTTTAGTTTTTCATACTTGTTTTAAAAGGAAGGTTCGTTGTTTTATGAAGATCAACTTGGTCACAGCAGACCCCTATTAACTCGAAAATTAATTCGTTTGTTTCCCAACCTAACTTGAACAAGTAGATAACTTATTGGAGGTTATGGCAGTATGGCTTCATGGCTGTGAAAACTACCTAGATTATCCAGATGCAATCCATCATCATCTTTCACACTCTTCAGGAATTTGATAGGCTATCAGAGAACAACTGACAGTAACCACAATGGGTTAGGACCTTCTTGCATTGAAGATAACATGTCTGATCACTTTTACGAGGCTAAATATTCATGTAAGATTCCAAGTTCAGATATAATTTACAATTTCAAATCACTGGAACGTGGCCCTTCAAATGATATTGTACCTATTACAAATTGTTTTTCCCCATTTTGTTCTGATAATACCAGTTCCGACAACAGGACACTCTCCCTTGAATGGGTGCTCTCTAACAATCTAAAAGTAATGGTGCAGCTGGCTGCTAACCAGACAATAATTATCTCATAAGTATTGATTAGATGGGACTTGAGAAAATACACATTCAAGAGAGAGGGTAACCACCACAAGAAGGAACCGGTCTTTGAGTCATGTGTTCAATCTCTAGACCATCCCATGAAAGCAAGAATTATGTCAAATATGCCACCATTCATCACAGCCCTAACTAGCTTCTGCTTTTCTGGTGTATATGGTGGATATCTGACAGATGTATCTCCACTGAAACTTCTGTACAGAACTGCCTTCTTGTGACTGAAAGCATCAAAAGAAAATTTACCATGGTATGATCCCATTCCACTCTCCCCAACTCCTCCAAAGGGTAAACTGGAAACTGTAACCTGCAGAATTTGAAAGTCTAGCTTCAAATAGACAATTCGGTCATGCATAACAGTATTACTTACTGAACAAATTTTGGAACTGCTTCTAGCTATGAAAAATTGAGTCCTATTCCCTCCCCCTTTCTTTACATGAGTGAGTACAGTTGGACTCGATGCAGAGTGTTACTGTCTGTCAGCACTGCAGACTATTTAATAGTATGGGGATCTTACAATCTATTTAAGGAGACAAGTGACTTGGGCTGCATTTCAGCATCAATACACGATACTAAAATTTTTTTGGAAAGCGCATCAATATATGTGGGTCATAAGTAAGAGATGAATACATACATGCAGCACAGTGTCATTGATGACCATTCCTCCAGAGGACACAGTTTGCACAAAGTTATTCTTTAGCTTCTCATTGTTGGTGAAGAGATATGCAGTAAGAGGCTTTGGTTTTGAATTTATGAGATCAATACTGTCTTTCACATTTTCAACCTATCAAATCACAAATAAAATGATTAATAGTTGAAGCGTATTGTCTCTGATTATATCAAGCATGATTGCATCGTGTCACTCTTTACTCACAGTGATAATAGGAAGCAATGGCCCAAATATCTCTTCCTGCATCAGTTGAGAGTCTCCAGGAACATCTAAGAATATTGTTGGAGCAATCTTTCTGCAATAGAAGGATAAGTCTTGAAGTCATGTTTTGTCCTATGTATCATTGTTGAGTTATATTCTAGAAGCACCAATCTGCCAAGAAATGTATCAAACCCACAATTTCTTCTGATTCCTTTGTCCTCCAACAACAATTTTGTAGAGAACCCTGTAATCATCCATGAGACTTTCCAAACGTGAAAAATGATTTGAGCTCACAATACAGGATATGTCTTTCGATTCCATTGGATCTGTCCCAAAAAATTCCTCTATCCCTTTCCTTAGTGCTTCTATCTGTTCAGCAGGCATGCATCAAGAATAAATCAGTTGGAACTGACCTTCTGTTAAAGCGAACAGAAAGGGTAAGATTTAACTAATAACATCTAAAATATGAAGCAAAATTCTCATTTATATTGTAACTAATGACAAAAAAATGGAGTAAATGATGAATCAAATGATACCCTTGTTTCTTAAAATGGATGCAATTTTCTTGTCAAAATAGATAATCGTACCAACTTTGGGGCAAACTCTTTTGTCGTTATGATATAATCAACACTAATGCAAGCTTGTCCATTATTCAATTGCCACTTGCCTGCAATGATCCTCCTGACAGTAACCTTCACATGAAACCAATTAATTCTGTAGGGAAAAGAATCCATGATTGATGCATACTCAAGCTATGAACTTCATGTTCTTACTTGTAAGTCAACATCAGAATCAATAACAGCTGGGCATTTCCCTCCAAGTTCTAGGACAACAGGAGTAAGGTGCTTTGCTGCAGCAGTCATGACAATGCGCCCTACTCTTGGACTCCCTGAAAAGTAAAAAAAGGGCCACTTTAGCTAAATGTCAGATGTAGAGACCTTTCTTCATAAATACTAGCTGGCTAGCAGCATCAAGTCTTAGACTTTGGACTTGCACAGTTGTGCCTAGTATGCAAAATCAAATGGACGATATTAGGAGTAATGAAAATTCAAAACATGTTTATGAAATGCCTTAGGAACAACAGTCAAAGATACATTTTCCTTAAAAAATTTTATGCAACTTTTTGGAAAGTCATGAATAATAGCAGCGGTATTCTGCTACGAAGAACAAGTGCAAGGAAAAGTAAATGGAACAACAAGAATTTCAATAAAAGAATCTTCATGGAGGCTCAAAGTGAAAATTATGTTGCTGGAACTTGTACGAGTTTGGGAATCAGGTTTGGGGCTTGAACTTGGTTTTTCTGAAGTTACCTAGACTTTTCCGCTGATTTCAAGTGTCCAACTGTTGTATCCTTTGTCTGAGTATTCTTGAGCAAAGTAGGTACTTTAGACTAAAATAAAGATTTGAAGTGACAAATGTTTAATGGATTGTCTGACATCATCCTATTTACAAGACCTCTAGATAAGAGTTTTCTGTTAGGGTTAAGTTAAATTATGTTTTCCACCTTTTGATTCGACAGGAGGTGTTACTAACACCGGCTACAGATTGTAATGCATGCCAGTGGAGAAATGTTGATTGGTGTTCAATCCATGAACCTGTACAGTCAGAGCATTTCAAAATTAAAATATTCTAGTGTCGAACCTGTGTAGAATATTTTGTCCCACTTCTGATCAAGCAATGCAGTTGTTTCAAGAACACCTCCTTCGACTACTCTTACAGCAGATCTGTCTAGATATTCCTCAAATAATTTTGAAAGCAGTGAAGAAGTAGCTGGAGCAATTTCTGAAGGTTTTAATACCACAGCATTTCCAGCTGTGATAGCCCCAATGACTGGTTTAACTGACAACGCTGCAAGATTGAAAGAAAGGCCAATAGAAATCAATAATAAAAAGTGCAATATTTTTTTTATATATTATTATTATTATTATTATTATTTTCCTATTTCAAGGACTTTTCATGTGATTAACATTATCTTCATGCTAAATGGTATCCTCTAGCTTCCCAAGTGAAAATCATTTGTGGATTGATTTTTTTCATTATGCATAACTGAGAATCATGTTTTTTGTGAAGAGTATGGATGCATGAATAGAACATAATTTTGTTAAAATAATTCTTATTTTCAACTTACAAAATGGGTAGTTCCAAGTTGAGATGACCAACACAGCTCCGAGAGGTTCTGACACAATTTCCGCTGAAGAAGGATAGGTTGCCATAGAGGTTTTGGCCTGAAATATGAGGGGAGATTGGAATTAAATTAGCTTAAACACGATCGTACTCGGATATAGTCACAACAGCACTTTACATTGTCAGTATGGGAGTGATTTTTACTGCAGTTCAGTTACCTTTTCTGGCTTCATCCACTGTTTCAATTCTTTAAGTGCCTCCTCGCAAGACGATCTTACCATAGCAATCTGTATCACAAGTTGTGGGGGAAAGATATGCAATGCATAAGTTAGTTGAAAACAGATGATATAATATGGAATTTTTTTTACCGAAAACACATGCAGATATCTCATCTGTGGTGATGACTGAAGTTGAACTGCGCTTCTTACCATCAAGATACATGGGGTTTCGAAACACAAGAATGAAACTATACGAAGAATGCAAGCATTTTGGATATAATATTGGAGAAATGGACAATAAGCAAATAGATTTAAACCTCAGAAACAAAGGCTTCATATTCAGGCTTAGAGAGGTCCTTATAAAGGGCTTCACAAATATCCTTCTCCCTTTCCACAACCATCTTTTCAATACCCTTCAATTGTGACACTCTCCACTCGTAACTCTTTGTCTTGCCAGTTCTGAAGCTTTCATTTAGTTCCTTCACTAGCAAAGCAGCTTCACTCGCATCAAAAGTTTGCTTCTTCTCCTCCATCATTACCGGTAGATTTACAGAAGAGCTTTCGAAAATTCAAAAAATAAAAATACAGCATAAAAACTCGAAAATTTAAATTCAAATGAGGCAGCTGGGAATGTAAGCAAGCATACGAGAGGCAAATACAGAGTAATTTACGAAGGGGGCTGGAGAGAGGGAACGAAAGGACAGCTTCGTGCTTATGATTGGTCTTCCATGGAGAGCAGTGGGTGAAAGCTCTCCTCGCACCAGCATCAACAACACTGTTCCACAAGACGGTAATAAAAGGTAATGATCCAAGAAACATAGCAACTGTTTGAAACTGAATCCTAACTCCTTTTTCTTTGAAAGAGTATTAGTGAATAACACCTTCATTTATCTCATTGGTTTAACAGTATCTACATGTTTGTAATTCAATTCCTCCTTTCCTGCCTTCGTTCCATTCACGCTCACAAACACCACCTCTTCTAAAAAATATAAATAAGTTTTGGAACCTTTCACACACATGCATGCCAAGAATATACATACAGACACGCACACGAATGCATTAAAGAAGCAGGAATTCAGCAAGAGTCAAGAATGAGAAGTACCTGAGATTTTGAAAGGGCGCAACACAGAGGCTTCTCATGATGGGGCGAGCTTCAGCACTGGGCTAGCAGAATAATGATAGTTAATGAGTCCATTCAATATCACCTATAAAGCATAAAAAAACATGGGGAAACGGTAGACATGTGGAGGTTTCTCAGCCATGAAAGAAGAGGATAATTTAGAAAGTTACTTGCTGTCCAATGTCCATGTATCTATCACGGCACCACCACAGTACTTTGTTGGTCTCTGGCACCGGGTGGAATGGAAGGGACCACATAGTTGAACCCCACCTCAAGCTCCCCTTTGCTTTTCTATGCTAACTTTGCTAGATTTGAAGCTGAATACGAAGTTCATTTATACTAAACAATTATTGACATTAAGCATCGCGAAATTTAGGATTAAGGCACTAAGGAACGATAGTGGAAATCGAGGTTAATTTGTGGGGTTTTTTGTTACTAAAGGTGACATCATGACAGATGTCTAGAAACAACTTTGAAGCATGCTCACTCTTCATCGTCATACTAGTTACGTGTTTGATATCCTGTTATTTCTATTTTTAAAAGTTTTTTTTTTAAATTGTTTGTTTAATACACAAATCAATAACATATAAATATCTAAATTTTTTATGTAATAAATGAATATAAATATTCAACACATGAATTTTCATTACCATTCCTGCCTTTTAAGTAAATAAAAAAGTTATATTTTTATTTTATAATCTACTATTTTTTTTATAATTTAGGTGTTTAAACTAATTTACACGCATTACAATTTATTTTTGAATTCTAGTTCGAGAATAACAAATATATATATATATATATATATATATAGAAAATCAAATGTAAGTGCTGAGAAAAATAAACAAATCCCTCCCAGTTATGAATTCAACTATAATTTATTATTTTTTATATATTTTTGTGTGCAAAAGGATTTTTGCAGCTTAATATGTTATACTAAGTTTATTGTATTTTTTAAAAGTATTTTTTATTTAAAAATTTATTAAAATTATTTTTAAAATTGACATATTATTTTAATAAATTTTAAAATAAATATATTTTAGAAAGGCTTATAAAAGCAGAAATTATTATAGTTTCAAAGGGTCTCTAAATTCATTAGCTACTAAGATAGTCTGGTATTTCAATTGGATTGTTTAAGTAATTAACATAATCAAGTTTGCTTTGAATTGATGAGAATTGAGTGCCCGAGTCCGGTTGAGACGATTGATACCCCCTGATTTTTTTTTTTATATTTGTATTTTAGTTTTACCCCTTAATTTTAAATTTTAAATGACTAACAAAGAACTGATTTTTTCATATTTATATTTCAATTCTACCCTTTAATTTTAAATGACTAACAAAGAACCGACTTTTTCATATTTATTTTTAATTTTACCCTTTAATTTTAAATGACTAACAAAGAACTGACTTTTTCATATTTATATTTCTCTGTTTTTTTCCCCTTTCAAAACCCCACCAGCATATGTGATTCAAAAAAGAAAAAGAAAAAAGAAAGAAATCTCAAACACCAAATTGGAAAGGTAGGTTTACAAGAAACGTTTGAACATTGGGAAAATAGAAGGGCAATATTGCAAAATACTAAACTATTGTAATTGAAGTGAAACAATGATGAATGCATAGGAACAAAAATAAAGTTTACCCTTAATAAAGAGAGCAGAACTCGAGGCCGGTAGTTTATGGAAGTTGGTCCTTGGTGTGGACTCTTCCTATTCCCTCGAAGAAGAAACCCTCAACTCTTTTTTTTCCTCAGAAATTTATCCAACTTGGTTTTTCATCAATAACAGATTCTCTCTCTCCAGGTCGGATTTGCATCTAAACACCAGGTAAATTGAAAAATCTTTTCTTTGCTTTTTAGTGCCTGATTTTGTTCTTTGCAGCTGTTAATGGGCCATCTCGAAAATAATGGGAAACTGGGTTTTTTTACATTCTTACATAAGTAAATTCAAGCGGGTTTGGTTGTTTTTTAGGGTTCATGTTATATTTTCCAGTGTTCGCAAAGTGTTTGATGAAATGACCCTGCGAGAATTGTCATTTTGTTTTCTTAAGGTTCTAGTTTTTGTAAGAACTTTTGAATGTATGATGCTATGATTTTCTTTTCTCTTGTTTAATAGAAACGCATAGCGATTGTATTCAAAGTAAGCTTGTGTGTTAATATCATCATGCATATTCAAGGTAGCAGTGTTTTGTACAAATTAAATGACTAATTATATGCTGATTCTTTATATATCACCTGTTAATTGTCAAACTGGATCTTGCCTTCGGAGGAATCTAAGTTATTGGAGTTAAGGAAATTTCCCATCTCATAGCATTATAAACAAAGCCCTATAGGCAGTCAATTTGCATTTTCAATCTGTTTCTCATAATCACATGCAAGTTGAGAAAAGTAGGCTTATTTTGTAGAAGAATATGCATGAAGAAGAAACAGAAGAAGAAACAAGGAAAGATTAGGGCTAAGTTATTCCATTGTTAATATGTCACACAATTTTGTTGATTTTCGATTTGGTTTCATACATTGAAGTAGCTATCATGGAAGTCTCTAAGGAAGATGATTCGCTTGTGCTTCTGGACCGAGCCTCTCGAGCAACAAGAGGAAAACGGTTAGAATTTCAAACCTTTTAATGTGATTTTCTCTTTAGAAAGGAACATGAGAAACATGATTTTTTTAGAAAAAAATCCCAAATATTCAGATTTTGATGCTTTTTTGGTTATGTAAGGATGACCAAGTTGATTGATGATGAACTTGAAGAGGACGAGTTGTTTTGGAACCAGGAAGCTCTTAAAGATGTAAGTAAAATTCATATCTTAAAAAAAAAAAGAAAAAAAGAGAGAGTAAAATTGTATCAGACTAAATTGGTTTCATTCAATTGTGAGTTTACTTATAAGTGTAACCAGGTCGCATACAACCATCGTGTCATACTAAATTGGTATCATTCAATTGTGATGTTATGAATAACTATAATCAGGTCTCATGATCTCTTTTCAGGGATGGTTTGTTGAAGGTAGCAGCTTGTGCTCCTTTTATTATTCATTTTTTTTCCTGCTCTTGTAGCCATGAGCCTGTAAGTTAAAACCCACAATTTTATAAACTGTTTCTCATATATGTAGGAAGAGGATGATGATAATTATCAAGAGGAGGCAGAGGTTGTTGATGAGTTTGATAGTGACTTTGACGAAGACGTGAGTATTTTTTTACTGTTGTACTTTGTGTATATATATTTGTCACCTCTAACTAATCTTAATGCAACGATTGTGGTTTTCAATGTTTTAGCCAACATGAAAATGTTACTACTCACTTTTGTGCTTCATATTGGTGCTAGGAGCCTGAGCCAGATGAAGCAGAAAAGGAAGTAGAAGAAAGGTTTGAAATCTATCAGCTGAAGCAAGCTATAACTACTTCTAATCTATTGAAATTTCTAATTCTTGATCATTTTTTAGGCCGCAAAACAAGAAGCGGCTTATATTTCCTGGAAAGACTTTACCAAAGAAGAAAACAAAAAAGAAAGACCTTTCAAAATTAGATAAGCTTTCCATGAATGAAAAATCAACTCAACAACCTGCTACTCCTGACCATCAAGATGCTCCTGATGACGTGGAAGGGGAAAGAATAGTAAGGAAATCTACAAGAACCTCTGTCATTGTTAGGCAAGCTGAGAGAGATGCAATACGTGCAGCTTTGCAGGCAACAATGAAGGTCAGTTATTTGCTACTGATGGCATATTTGTTCTTTCATCATGAAAGTTGCCTAATAAGATTTTCCTTTCTTGGTTCTTAAGTTTCTCAATTTTAAAATGTACAATTATGCAATCATGATAGATAAATATTTTGTTTTTCTCCAGCCAATAAAAAGAAAAAAAGAAGGCGAGGAGAAGAGGATGACGCAAGAAGAAATGCTTCTTGAAGCAGCACAGACAGGTTTATCTCATGATGTGTTGTTGCTGGAATGTTTGCCTGATTGATTGAAGTTGTGAGACTCTTTGTTACATCTCATATAATATCAATTTGAATGTTCTATGTTGTAATTGGCATTGGCAGAAATTGTGAATTTAAGGAACTTAGAGCGTGTTTTAGCAAGGGAGGAAGAAGTTAAGAAAAGAGCAATTGTGCACAAAGCTGTGTACAGTGGCCCACAGATACGATATTTTTCTAAAAATGGCAAGTTACTATTGTTTATATTTGAATCATTTTTAGATATGCAACTGTTAATATCTATTAATGTGCTGTTTATCATTAAGGTTTTGATTATTGTCATAACTGTTTTATGTCAATTTGTTCATTTCTTCCAGGTTGCTCCTATCTAGAATTCAAAGGATTGTCGTTTCAGTCACAGCTTTCAACAACATCTGTTCCATGTAAGTTTATGTTTGAATGCCGCTAATAATAGCATCAATGCTAGCTTACTGAAAAAATCAGACATGAAACTTGCAGTTGTCAGTGGCTCCACTTTCTCTGGCTTTGTTGTTTGATCTTTCTTCCATTTTTAATGTATATAATCAGAGAGAGCCCTGCTTTGATCAAAGCAGCAGGATCAGTATTCACAAAACTGCTCTTTATATTGTACTTGGATTTGTGTGATCTTCAGGCCTCTGTTGTCAATATTTCCTATTCACTTGGCATGAAGAGCATAAAGTTTAATCAATCCTAGGATTTGATTATATTACCACTGCATTTTTTTTTATATGGATAGAAATTGGCTTCTCTATTTCATTTGAATAAGATTTGAAATACAATTAGTTGTTTTGGCATGGTATCAGTGCATGGTGTGAGCATACGCACTCATCTGGATTGGATATTTTCCTGAATTTTGCATCAGAATTACTGCCACAAGAAAATTCTCTCATTTATTTTGACCTGTATTTTAGTCTTAGAAACATAATCCTCCTGCTTTCGGATGTTGAAATGAGATACCTACTGTGATGAAAGGTGGTTTTGTACCCCTCTTTTGAAAGTATTCTATCTCCAGATATCTATCTAAGATCTGGAAGATTCAGACATATAAAAAGTACATCCTTGCCATACACAGTTTTGCTAAACTAATCTTTGCATAATGAAAATTGAAATTTGTATCTACTTTGTGACTTGAAACATTCTTTGCCCTTTATTGAATGTTTTAGATCTTCAGTTTTAGACATTTGAAGCAATAAAAAGAA
The DNA here is from genome assembly GCA_015708895.1 of Populus ilicifolia. Lineage (NCBI taxonomy): Eukaryota > Viridiplantae > Streptophyta > Magnoliopsida > Malpighiales > Salicaceae > Populus > Populus ilicifolia. Next base: position 205,495 of record SRLM01000318.1, read on the forward strand.
AAAAATAAAATAAAAAGATGCGTTATGGATCCTTTTGTTAGGTTGATGTCCTTTGTTATGTTTTATTTCTGTGGTTTGATAATCCTTTTCTATATCAATCACTTGCCAGATCCAGAGAAGGCTATATGTGCTGTAACAGGATTGCCTGCCAAGTAAGAGCTCATTTCCGCATTAATGGTCACTTGTTATTTGTTTAAAAGTATCAGCTTGAGATAACTTGTGGGTCTTTTAGGTCGATAAAACAATGAATTTTAGTCGTATTAATAGTAGAATTTATTTTCTTGCCTTTCGTAAAGTGTGTAATATTGTGTCTTGATCTTTTAAGAGGAATAAACTATGATCACAATTGAATTCATAATGTCCACTTGGGCTACTAATGAGCTGAAAATGTTAAAGTATAATAATGAGAAATGTAAGTGAGAAAGAAAAGAATGGTAAAAGAGAACTCAGTATTATTGTCATTGTTGTTGTTTGTTGTGATATGTGGATTAATATGAAATAATGATGGGTGTTTGTGGTTTTAGGAGGAATTACAGGAGGAGTGTAGTAAGAACAAGGGAACGCAAGTCAAGCGTCTACAATAGGTAAATACTCGATACCTATATCTCCTCTGGTTAATAATTATTTTAACTAATTATTGAACTATAGTTTTAGTGCTTATTGATGAGGAAAATAAAAAGGGGAAAAGAAAAGGTTAAATGATGGGAAAAGAAAAATGGAGAACTAGATTTAATTTATAGGTTCTCTCGAAGGAAATGAACAATAACAATGAACTATAGGAATGACTGTCCCAGATATGAGAGGCTAATAATGTTAACCAAGTTGGCTAACATCTACATGATTGGTACATGAAAGGATAAATATAGAACTTGATTAACTATTCAAATTTATAATAGTTAATAATAAATGCTGGTGACATCAATATTAGTAAGATTTATAGGAATTCATTAGCTTTCTGAGGTGAAAGCTAATGATGTCAAGAATCTTTGACATTGGCATACCTGAGGATCTTTTAAGGTAACATAGAATATTGATTAACTATTTTGACCTAAAAATAGTTAATGACACCAACGATTGCATTAGTGTTGATATTTTCATGAACTTGATCAGTTGACCTCAGGATGGGCAATTAAAAACACTAATAGGGATCATTAATATCGACAATAATCTTCCAAATATAAAGAGAAGTGGCAAGGTGAATACTTTCAATCAAAGCTTGGATTACAAAAAAGAAAAAAGAAAAAAAAAGACATAGTTATAGGAAACAAATTTGCTAATCCTTTAAAGAAACTAGTTGTGTTGTATAGAATTTCATATGACTTAAGTAGGTAGATGTGTTGTATAATTTTTCTTCCATGAAATTATTTGTATTTTTTTAATTATATAAAAAATTTATGTTTTACAAGTCTCTCCTATTTACACCAGGAGTAAAATTTAGGTTCCTTGATCTCTTTTTGTATAAATTATGAAATTAAGGGTTATGTAATTTTGTTATGCATTAAACATGTAACATGAATATACTAGTATACTACTTGTATTATTTTGTGTTTGGAATATTAAATGTATCAATATATGATTAGGATATTATAATGTACTAGTTTATGTTTAAAATGCTAAATTATGTTGTATTTATATATAAAATTTCAACACTTGGATGGTTCTTTTACTTACTAATTTATGCATATGATATAAGATGAAGATTGAGTATAAAGATCTGTTCTATGTATATTCTTGAATGAATTAAATGGTTAAATTTGACCAATTATAGATGTGTTTATGGGTGGGATGTGATTATAAATGCGTGCAGGGTAAATTGTTGATAACTTGAAACCTCCTGATATAGGAAAAGTTCTGCTGAAATTTTGTTACAAGTTTTAGTGAACTCAATATGTGTGTCTATATATATATATAATATGCTCCATTTACCTTTTATATGAGAGATAAATGAATAAACTAATCTAACTATTAGGGTTCTTGCAATAACCTTAAGCATGACTCTATCCTTGGTCATCATGATATTTTTGTTAAGCTCATCACTTGTTTTAGCACTAGTATGTCAGCTAAAAAGAGCATGACTAAGCTCTTTACCATCATCTAATGAGAAGGTGAAAGCTCTAGAACATATCTATATATATTAAATGAGGAAATGTTAAACATGAAAGATTTAATTAAACTTATTTTTGCTGAAGCCCTGATTAATTGAGCTCACAACTACTCTTTAAAGGAATGCTTATATACTTTTCCTATTAAGAATCTTCTTAACCGGAAAAAACAATGAAAAACATATTTGAATAGAAGAAACAAGTGTGATTAGATAAGAACTCTATTGTTTTCATAATATCATCACTCTTTTACTAAGGCAAAAAGGAGGAACACTAAAGAATTCATTTATGATTGCATGATATTTTTTAAACTTTTAACCATATCTCGTACCACCATACGTGCTAAGGTTGTTATCTAGAGAAAGAATTTCATGTGATACCCACTTTCAACAAAGAGTGACCCAAACATAAGGAACTCTAATAATTTTCTATATAGACATAAAATTTTTTCTATAAAAGACATACATCACTTTTCTAGATAATGATTATTTAACTCTCAATATCTTTACAAATAACATACATGACATAATAACCCTTTACTTTCTAGGAAAATGCTACTACTAGTGTCTTTATCAATAGCAAGTATAACCCAACACTTTATGACTTAATTCTCTATGAAAATATGTTTCTTCTCCATAAAGTAAGTTAAGGAACTAAGTCTATAAATACTCCAATCATAAATAAGAATAAAACAAGATAAGTTTTAAAACTCCATACATAATTATTAAAGGCAAGATCATACAATCTCATTAATAGTCCACCAATTCTAGAAATCGGCATTAATCATCTAATAATTCCATGAATCACTAACAACCACCAAACAATTTTTAGAATCATAAACAGCCACTCAAAAATCCTTACAACATACAATTTTTCTTACTTTCTCTTGCTATTTTTCAGTTTAGTATACATTATTTTTCCCTCCCACGTCCTACTACTTTAAGAAACGGAGAATTTCATGTGCCCGTATAAAACTTGTTTTGCAAGACACTCAAACAGCCGCTTTTATATTTTGTTTTAAAGCAGGACCTTAAAATTAGCTTGCATGCTTGGCACTTGGATATGTTTTGCTTAGTTGGGATGTCAAAATCGTATTTTGAAGGGCTAGATAATCACTTTGACTGAATTCACTATGGTGTGGTAACAAGACTAATAGTGAAGAAAGGAGTCCAGGGCAGCGAATGCCTTTTATGCTCTAGTGCAACTCAATTTCTGATCGTGACATGAAGGTAATTAGCCTAATCCTTCATTTCTTTAGACTTTATTTTCAACTGTTTTTATATTTCTGGATAGAAAATAATTTGACTAGCTGCGAACAGTATTTGTGGGCTGAAGTGATGGATTTCAAGATTCACACTTAATAGTCTTAAAAAACAAAATTGTAAGTAAAAGAAAGCAGTTCCGTCTTGATGTGAACAGTACTAAATGTAATCTATCTCGCCTCTAATTGTGTGATCGTGAATTGATTCACCGAACAAGATGTATTCTGTCTTGAGCAAGTATTTGCTTCAGCCAAATCCCTTTCATTAAAAAAACCTGGTTGTTTTGGCCGAGGCAATGCACCTTCCCCACAAAGCATTAGAACCACAGATGACATGTTTGGCCTGTCATTTGGACTGCATTGCACACATAAAAGACCCACATGAATTGAACGAAGCGCTTCAGATAAGTTGTATGATTCTGCTACTGATTCAGGAATTAGTTCAAAATGCCTGCCTTCTTGAAATAGTCTCCATGCCTGGGAATGAAAATCAAGTTATTGGTAGGAGATTTGGTGCATAGAGTTAACAAAATGTTTTGACAATCATTTTTTTTCTAACTTACATGGCCAAGAAGGTTGTGGTCGTGGTCTGGATGACAGAATCCTCTATTTCTGTTCCCACTCACTATCTCTAGCACCAATACACCAAAGCTGAAGACATCAGATTTTATTGAGTAGAGACCATCAGTTGCATACTCTGGGGATATGTAGCCACTGCAGACAACTATCGAATGTTAAATCCAAGATTAAGGAATGGGCATAGACTGCTAAAGTAGGAGATACTTACTATGTTCCTACCACCCTACTTGTGATGGCTTCTGTTTCGTTTTCTCCAAAACTCCTCGCTAGGCCAAAGTCTGAAATCTTGGGGTTCATATCATTATCTAACAAGATATTGCTGGCTTTCAGATCTCTGTGAATTATTCTTAGTCTCGAATCTTGGTGGAGATAAAGGAGTCCACGAGCAATTCCATGGATAATGTGGTAGCGATTAGGCCAGTCTAGTTGTGTGCTCCGAGTTTTGCCTGCCCATTTTAATATTTTACCCAAGTCAATCGAATTCTGGCTCTCGTCAGATTCAAGAACAAATATATATGAAAGGAAGACTGAAATTAAATTTGCAAGGTCCGGAGAGCCTCAAACCAAAAATCAGGCTGTCCAAGCTTCTGTTAAGCATAAACTCGTAGATTAGCATCCTTTCATCTTCTTGAATGCAGCATCCTAGGAGCTTAACTAGATTGCGGTGTTGAAGTTTTGCAATATGCTTAACTTCGTTCATGAACTCTTCGAGTCCTTGTCTCGAATTCCTTGAAAGCCTCTTCACTGCTATGTCTTGCCCGTCTTTCAAAATTCCCTGCAAATATTCATTCCTTACTTGAGAAACCTTTCTTTGGATGTAAGATTTGAGAATTTTTGCAAAATGCTCCGTGCTACTCGAATTTTCCTTTGTTGAAGTAAAAAGAGTTGGAGTACTTCCTTAGAAGTCAAAGTTTCATCCATGGAATATAATAAATAAATAATTAAATAAAGTCCATTCAGTTGAATAGGTTGAAGATAACTACCAAGGTGCCAGGGACTCCTAACATGAAATTCAGAAGCCATTGACAGCTTATTATATCATTACCTTATATACTGGTCCGAAACCCCCTTCTCCTAGTTTATTTGTAACAGAAAAATTCTCGGTTGCAATAGCCATGACACCCAAGTCAAACATCTGCAGTTCTTGATCTTGCTCGGTGCTGTTCTTGTTCGAGCTTCTTTCGATAATACCTGTCATGTTTCCTACAAATTAGAGCTTGAACAAAAACCAAATCCTATCCCCTCGTTTTAGTTAACTGACCTTTCATTATTTATTTTAAATATAACAAGTTCATTACGACTTTTTTTCTCATGAAGCATCCAGGTCAAATCTCAGTATAAAAAGGACCTTGAGGATTCGGAAAGTGGGGGTGAAGATTTGAGTTACTTACCGTTTTTCTTCTTCCAAAAAAACAAGACCAAGAGTAGGCCAAGTAAAAGCATTCCTGTTGGCAGCGTTGAGATTACTATGATCCTCATTTGTTTCTTTTTATTGGATTTATAGTTATTCTTCGTATCATCCTCGTGATCTAGATACCAGTTGAGGAGCAAATCCAAGAGTTAAAAATCAACAATACGAAATTTCAGAAACTCAGTGCTGTATTTTTTTGGTTGGTACGTGTGGTTGGATAAAACAGATAAACAATATGAATCCATCCCCTGCAGCTATCTATCAAATTCAGAGTATACTGATGCATGATTTTACAACATTGACTGACAAATCCATTTAATTTTGTCAGAGAAGTTACGAAAACAGCTTCGGGTCAAGTCAATCAGTTCACTATGTTGCTTTCATATACGTGTGTGTTTGTGAATTGCTTGATCAAAGGAAAAAACACAACAGAAGCAAATTCCTGCTACAGAGCAGCATAGCCATACAAAAGGAAACAAGTATTAGATCAGTTCCCTGTTGTAACAAATAGCAAACTAACCTGTTCTTCTTATAGATGGTTTAATAGATAGGGGTTTTCTGCAGTTTATGCTTCACGGTAAAAAGAATAGCTTGAAAGATGCTATTAATAGAAGAGTTTTCATAATTGTCACTAAGTGATATGTTAGGTGACATGGAATATCCTGTGGATGCGTTTATAGATTAGTTCAATAAGGCAAAGCCCGAGAAGAATATCAGTATGACAAAAACAATCAACATTTTGAATTCAACCATTGGAACATGCTTAAATTTTTCACTCTATGGGGTGTCATAAGGCATGTAACATGAACATGATCAGTCTCCTATCCATATCCTATGGTGTTTTTCCAATTTCTGATTGAAAGGAAGAAAAGGTAAGGAACGCTTCCCTAGCATGTTGTTTTCTATCTAACCTTTCACTTCAGTTACAAAGGTTGGGACTTAACTGGTTTCAATGCAGTGCACTTAACTATCAGTATGAGAAACTACCTTTTCAAGTCAGAGGATAGATTCTTACCTAGTTCTGACGCCGCCATCCGTATATAAATGTCTTGCCCATTTTCATTTAATCGTCTGATATCAATCAGGTCACTGAACCAGAGCAAGCATCCACTTCCTCCTTCTCTGATGTCCAAATTTGTGTAAGCTATACAGGAGCAGTTCTTCGTACACATGTTTTTACACTCTTCAAGATTCATGCTTTTGCTGAACCAGGAATTTGCTGTCTCTGGCAACTTCACACCAGAGTATTTTCTAAACCCATCTGTTGAGCAATTTAAGGGGGTCCTTCTTTCACAGCCACCTGACCAGTTCATCATCTGCCAATCTTTTGGAACTTTCGGTATAAATCCTCTCAGGCAACCACACATTGGGGAATCGTTAATATGACAGCTACCATATACACCACACAGTGCATACCGGTTACAATCATCAACTTGAGCTGTAAGATAAAATACCCAGCTGTGTGCGCTACTAGACCATGTGAAGCGCTGGATGTTGCCATTTTCAGTAAGAATTACCCTTGAAAGGATTGATCTGTCAGGAAGCTGATAGCTATAGTACATCTCCTTTTCAGTAAAGACAAACCCATAAGTGTACACAGGATTTGGCTGCATTTGAGGACAGCCATTGAATCGAATACCATTCCAAGGTCAAGATCGATACATCTGAAGTGAATTCGCTCGCAGAACCTTTTCAGGATATCCAGCAGCTTTCAATCCATATGTAAAGACACCTCTAGATGGATCGTCAGGTGTCTTCCATGAAGATAAGTATCGATCCAGGCCTGTCATTGTATTCCTTCCAAGCTTCATACCTGGCAGTAATGTGTCACATGGATAGTCAAAACTCTGCCACAACAAATTTTCCATGCTACCGTCACCCTCATCTTTCACTATAAGATTTCCTGAATCCAAAAGCTGTGCAACTGGATTCCTTACAGATCTCGACGAGTTGGTCGACCAAATGATGTTCCCGTTATGATTGAGGAGGACAAGAATTCCCCGGTGGGTAACCCTTAAAACACCAGACGAATCGGTGAGAGGGATTTCCCTGTTGGCAACCCAAACTACAGTCCTGTTAGATATTTTGTTGTACCGGATGCCCAAATAACGGTTTTTGGAGCTGCCAGGGCTAAAAAATCCCAGCTTAAAGCTTCCATCGGCTGAGACCATGGCCTCGCTATCTCTGATAGATTCAGTTGTATTCATGGTGTCAACTGCAGAGGAGATTGTCATAATTAACAACAAAGTGGAGCTAAAAACCAGTATGGGAATGCCATCCACAGGCACCATCTTTTTTTTTTTTCTTTTTTTGCATAAAACTTTGTTATAGCATCAATCCTTAAGTAAACTATTCTCCTCTCACATATAATTAATTTTGAGAGCGAGAAATCTCAAACATGTGTGGCAAATTAGAGACCTGTCAATTCCTCAACAACCAGGAATTTTCAGGACGGTTTCTGTTATAGTCTTCGAAACTGATCTCCATCCTTTGAATAATGAGAAGGAAAAAGCAAAGTTCAAATAATAAAAAATGAGGGATCTCTCAATCATGAGGGAGTTTTGAAAGCTTTTCAATTTAAAAATTGGTAAATTTCTTACTAATCTGCAATTAGTTGACCCTGGAGCAATGAAGGTTCAAAGTCAAATTTCTTAAATAAATGCTAACTGACGATGTAAAAGTCATCAGAAAGACAAGTTTTGTATCTGAATGTAATCCAGTATTCTACAGGAAACCTGACCCAGTGGTCAACATGGAAAATTGGTATAAATTGCCGTGTTCCGTTTAACTAAAATGCAAGAAGTCTAATCATATTCACACGTTCACGTAGCCGGAAAATCCAAGAATTGGCTTCTGCGCAAGTCCCGTTTCCAAGGAGGAATTCACATGCATGTCATCTCTATTTGAAATTCAGTTAACTTGTATCTGAGTCTGATTTCTTTGTTTTTGGTAACACATGCACTCCATGACAAGTGATTAATTCTCGTTCTGTTTTTTCATAGCCTTGCCGTGGCTAATGGGCTAACTTGACTGATTTCCTTGACCAGGTATATGCTTACTTTTTTTGCATATTTATTTTGTTTTGTTTTTTTTGCGTTTAACATTCACTACACTGTTTCACCAAATTAAGACTTTATCGAACAGATTTGGGGAGAGAAGAAGAAAGTATTTGATTTACCTATGGTGGATTCTGATAGATTTGCATGCAGAGAAGAAGAAACCCTAGATTTTTTAGGTGTAGTGTTTTATCCTAAAACGATTTTCTCTCTTTTTTTCCATGCAACAAAGAAAGAAATGAAGAAAAGATAACCCTTATGAAGGAAATTGAACACTCCTTTTGGTTCGATAAAAACTATCCTCTACAACAGGACAAAATTTTTGTACAGTACAAAAATACATCAAATAATTTCATTAAGAAATTATGTACAGTTCATTTCTTGTCAAACATACCAAACATCCCTTACAAGAATAGCATCCTAGAAGCTTCATTAGATTCCAGTGCTGGAGTTTTCATCATGAAATTGCTTGAATGTTTATTGAGTAGTACCTTATAAACTGGTCCGAACCCCCTTCTCCCAGATTTGTTGACTGAGAAATTATTCGTTGCAAGAGCCAAGGTTTCCAAATCAAACAAAGTTAAATCAAGATCTTCTTTCCCAGGATTGTTATTCAAACCTCTCTCAATACTACCTGTGATTTTTCCTGCAAGCAAAACTGCTATAATTTAAAAAGGAAACAGGGGACCTCTGTTTCTGTTGACACAAAATTTCTGAGACATTAAATTAAAAGAGTTCTTTACAAAATTGTGGCTGACTGGCTGTACTTGGAAAATAAAATAATCTGCCTGTATGAAAATTGAGAGTTTTGTTTTTTTTTCTACTCTTTTTTCTGGGATAGAAGTGCTGAGAATTTCATGATCTTAAGAAGTTACCCTTTTTCTGCTGCTTCCTTTTCCAAACAAATCATAACAAGACTAGGACAAGGAATAGAATCCCTGTTGACAACACAGCGCTTAGTACGATCCTTTTCTTCACATTTGATCAAGCATTAATCTTTGTATCATTTCCATTATCTACATGACATAAATGAAATCAAAACAAATAACCACAAGCAGAAATAATATTACCACATAAAAATTCTAATTCAAAATTTTATTACGAAATATTTTTTTCTCAATTAACTTGTTTCTAAAAACCTTTGAATTTGAGTTTCAGCCTAAAAAGATCTTGGGTTCTGCTTTCTTATCTAACTTCTTTCAATATAAAAGAAACACAAAGAATCAAATGTTTTTAGATTAAACAACTTTGGTTTGTAGCCATTCCATGTTTCAAATTGAGTCTTTTTTCGCAATGGTTTTGTTGACAGTCTGTTTAATAGAAATACTATAGTGTTTACTACCTCAACCCAAAATTTCTTTGGCAACCCTTTATCATGAAATAAACATCTTGTCACCTCCATTACTGTTTTGTTATTCCACAACACCATTATTCTAAGGAGAGTAAACTGTAGTCAACAGGTGTTCAATGCCTGCAACTTCAAAGAACTTGTTAAATTTTTCTGAGGTGGATTCAGTTTCATTGTCAGACCTTATCACCAGTATTTTGCATCCACCTTGAGTTTTAACCCAAGCTTTAAACTTTTCAAAGATGTCAACAACTCAAATTTAATTTTTTTAAAAATAAACTCAGCACATTCTTATATAATCATCAATGAATATAATATAAATCTTATTGTCATTCAGTGATGATGTGTTCGTAGGTCCCCTAACATATGTGTGCATTAATTTGCAGCTTTTATGTGACTCTTCAGGCCTTGCTTTGTTGAAAAGGAAAGCTTAACAGTTTTCTACATTGACAAAACACGTGTAGGAAGCCCCTCCTCTAATTCAAGCAAGTTTTTCACCAATTTGTTCTTCTTCATGAAAAGTTTAGCAAAATGATAGGAATGTCCTCGCTCTCTTATGCCAAAGAATGGAATTGTTTTCTTCTTTGTGTAATGCGGTCTGCTTTTTAATTCTTCAAATATAAAGCAAAGCTTTTGTCTTTCATCTGGACATGCTTATGCCTCTTGTATCTTTAATCATATAATTTTTGCCTTCAAATAGCACCTGATAACCTTTTTCAAGCAATTGAGTGACATTTAACATGTTTTAATTAATCTCAGTAACATATAAAATATCAGAAATTAATTTCAAACCCGTGTGGCCTTCATTTTCCACTGTTCCTTTGTTTGTTACTGTAATTCATGCTGTATTTCCAATCCTCACTACAGAAAAAATAGTTTTATCAAGCTGGTCACATAAGTATCTGGCATCAGAGTAATCGTCCACCATCTAGAAAAAATAAAAATGAATATATTGCTAGCAAAATATAAAGGGATAAGAAATTTTTATATCTCTTATCAGTGAAAAATTTAAATTTAAAGTATTATTCTAGTTACTGGAAACCCTAACTGGTTTTAGAGATCAGTAACGGATATTGGTTGCGTAAAGAGAAGGTATTAGTACCTCAAACACTTCCTGTCTAAGGTAGGCTACATTATTTTATCTGTTAAAATTCAAAGTCGTTTTATGATTTTTAAGTCTTGGTTTGTCTAAAATTTAAGACAAGTCCTTTTTAATAAGAAAGTTCTTATCTAAAAATACAGTTAAACCTAATTATTCTATTGTCCAAAAAAAATGAATTAAATATTTGGAATACGCAATACATGTAATGTCATACCCTGGATACTAAGCGACAAACAAAATAATATTTTTTTTATTGTTTTTGAAATTTTGGTAAATGTTTTCTTAACTTTAATAAATTGGTTATTAAAGTCAAAATGCATGATAAAATATTGTTTTCAATGTATGAAAAATAAAATATGATTTTTTTAGTTTTGAGACATTTGGTCGTATGTACAAAAATATTTTTTTAACTTTTTATATATTTGAAAGTTTTGACAAAAACCAGGTATTCTAATACCGGATTTATATTTTTACGACATAAAAATACTTCCCAACATTAATCAAAATTACATAAAAAAATATGAAAAAAATCTAAAAACAAGCATTTTAATAATTTAAAAAAAAATGAGTCAAGTCAGGCCGAAATACATGGGATAAGTCAAACAGTAGGCCTCTCTATTGTTCACATGCAACATGAACAATGGAGAGAAAGGAGAAGAAACAGTAGACAAAGGTGAAGGAGGAAAGGGAAGAAGGTTAACTTGCAGTGGCTCATGGGGCTTCTGGTGATTGTGGCAATGACAACAACGCTGCTAGTGGTGGCTGGGGCACGGTGGTGCGCGGTGGCTCTATTGTTTTCTTCTCTCTCTCCTCTATTTTTCACTGTTTTCACTTTTTCTTCTCTTTTTTTTTTTGTTTTTTTCCCTTTATTATGCTCTTCTCCTCTCTTGTTTGGGTTCAATCTCCCTTCCTTTTTTTTTTCTTCAAGCCCCTTCCCCTGTTTTTACAGCAAAAAACAAGGGAGAGAAACGTGGCTGGGGCAGCCACTTACTATCGCCCCTCCAATGTCCGTCCAACACATGGAAAGAGGATTGTAATTAAGCTCTTGATTAGACCAAATTAACTTTCAAAAATTATAATTTGACCCCAAAACTTTAATTTCTTCTAATTAAAGCCTAAATTGACTCCAAAATCAAATTTTCTTGCAATTGAACTCTCCATAAATTCAATTAAACCTTTAATAAAATTTAATTAAGTCCATAAATATCTGATTTTCAACTTTTCTTACTCAAATTGAATTTTCTTATCAATAGGGTTGTCATCAATCAATAAAATACTATCAAATTTTAATCTTTATATTTTTTAACCTCTTCAACCAATTTTTACCTATTTTTTGGGCACATTGACATTCTTTTTTCACTATTTATATTTTTTGATAATATTTTTTAATAATTTTATATTTTATTATTTTTCATGCTGAAGGTCCAAAAATGGGTTATAGTAGAGCTCTTTAAAGAGCTTTTGATTAAAGTTCATATGGTTTATACAACCACTGCCTATAAAATAACTTTCCGCGGAACTATTGGTGGTAAAATATGATATCACAAACAACTGTTCCTCTTCATTTTCATCCTCAACAGATATAGCTTCATCTTGTTGTTTTCGAGTCTTACATATCTTTTTCATGTGGCATAACTGACCACACTCATGACATCTTTTGAGTGTGGTCAGTTATGCCACACTAATATTTTTTGTATGGATGATTGGTTTTTCACAGCGGGGGAAAGGTGGAAAGACCTGGGTGTTATTTTTTTTGTTTACAAAACCTTTTAGCTTGTTATAGCTGTCGTGCTTCTTTTTTTTCTTGTTTTTGCCTCCATTGTTGTTCTCTGTTTTGGCTAAAAAAAAACCCCTCCGCATATCCTTCTTGCCTCACAAGCCTTATTTGTTCTTATGCTTGCAATGCATTCATTAATTCTGTCAAGGTAATACTTGACAAATCTTTTGAGTTTTAGAAGGAAGAGAGTATAGCCTCAAATTTCTCATGAATTGTAACTAGGATTTTATGAACTATTCTAGAAACAGAAAAATTGGTACAATGTCTTGCTTTGTTGACAAGATAAATTTTTTTGTTAAGAGTTATTATTTTTAAATCTTTCATCTTTTACATCTCGAATTCTCAAATCAAATTTACCACTTGTATCCCTTTGACCTTTTCATCTCCATCATATTCGTTCTTTCAAAAATCACTAATTGCCTTGGCTATTTTTCAAAGTCATAATTCTGGTAAAAATGGAGGATGAGATAGCTGCAAACAAGCTTGCTCTTGCCTTTGATTTTCTTCGCTTCCTCTCCTAATTATTTTTTATTTGTGCAAGTGTTAGATTTTTTGATAGATGTGTAATTTCAAACACTTGTTCAACAACTTCTCATAAATCATTACCATCAAGATAGGTTTCCATTCTGATAGCTTACATTTGATAATTGGTTCCGTCAAACATTGAAAGTAAAATTGTTGTGAATAAAATTTTTGAATTCATATTGGATAGGTTATAGTTTTGTAGAATTAGGTAAAAAGAGTTCAAGGGTTGTGTTTTTTACTCTTTAAATCTCACAGATCCCTTAAGAAAATTGTTATGATACCAATCTATTGTTTTTTTTTTTTTTTGAATACAACTCGAGACTAATATTTGATTCTACTGAGAAAGCTTAGTTTTATTGATCATTTTCTAGCAGTTTATACATCATAATGGGATCGGATCTGCACACAAAATCTGCTAGCAAATAAATAGAGATAAACATAGCAATGATTGTCTAATTTATTTCCAAAAGACTAGCAACAAATAAATATTAAAATTAAAAGATTGTTAGAAGCTCTATAAGTCATGGTAGTCAACATTTCCCAAATCCAAATCCAAAGCTTAAGCATCTGGATTTCTTGCAGATCTTGATGGGTTGGAAGACCAACAAGTGCTCTCATTGTCATTCAAAAGGACAAGAATTCCCTGCTTGGTAATCTTTAAAACACCTGTTGGCAACCCAAACTTCAGTCACAATATATATTTTGTTATACCAGAAGCCCAAGTAACGATTTATGGACGTATTAGGGCTAAACAATCCCATCTTAAAGCTTCTATCAGCTGAGACTACAACCTCGCCATCTCTGATTGATTTATTTGTATTTATGGTGTCAAATACAATGGATGTTGTTATGATCAGAAACGAAGTGGAGATAAAATAAGTATAAGGATGCTTTCTACAAATGCTCTCATTATTCTTTTAGCAATGAACTTTTATGTAACCTTTTGTTTTTTCCTCTCTTGCTTACAATGTGTTAATTGCAGTAGATTTTGTTATGGTAATGTTTTTCGATTTTGTTGACATCCTTCTTACTAAGGAAAGGGAAGGGTATGGGAGGGGATCCATTCCAAGCATAGACGGGACCAAAAATTCTAGATTGGGGGGCAAAATGTATAGATACAAGTAAAAAACAAAATCATATTTTATTTCAATAAACTCAATAATTATAATAAAATGAAATTGTTAATTTTTTTGTATTTGCAGTATTCTATTGCATTCCAATAAATACTAAAAGTTAATAATGTTCAATATAAATAAAAAAAAAAGAGAGAAAAGAAATAGACAATTTCTAAACTAGGATATCCTTCACGATATTTTATTGAGTAGAATTCATCCATAATCATGTTTATTATGAAGTTTATAACAATATATTTTTTTTTACATGGACAACTAAATTGGTGACAAGAAAATAATCATTTATTCTACTATAAAACCTTATTTTCACAAACTTCCTTGAAAATAAAGCTCATTATATAGTTGCCATAAGTATAGAAATAGAATTGCTCAAATTAATCTATCAATTAAATGATAGATTTTTTTAATATTTTAGATGCTGTCATTGTTGTACACAATTTAAAAAGAAAAGAGTAATTAATTTCTAAAACTTTGGATGTTGTAATACCTAAAGCTAATATTGATGCAATTAAAACATCAAATAAAGTTTTTTTTTTCTTACTAAAATTTCTAGTATAAAATTTTTCAGCCAAATTACATACATCATCAACATTGAATAAGCTATAAAAAGAATTCTAAGGATATAATATTGAGCTTAAAATAAAAAGCTCAAGAAATTGATCACAAGATCTATTATTTAACTCTTGTGATTGAAAATCAATTATAGTTGTAAATATATCAACTTTGAAATGATATTCTAAAATTGTGGTAACTTTACTTTGTTGATGAGACCTGCAAATGAGTTCTTGTACTTTCAAATCATAAACATCAATATCATTTTGTACACAAAATATTTTGACACTTTGAAGTAAAAGCTCATCCATCATCCCATAATTTTTTTTTTGAATTGATAACTTTGTAGTTAAAACTAAATTCATGCCATTGACAAAATCTTGATTTTGTTATTGCATGCTCGACATGAAACATTAGCAATTCCCATAATTAGTTTTAACAGGAGCAATATGAAAAAAAATTCAAAATATATTAATGCCAAATAAATTACTCATGCATTGCTTGACAAAGTCTTGACCTTTTTTGCTGCAAGCTCGACATAAAACATTAATAATTCTTATAATTTTCTTCATCAGATGCAACATGTTAATGCCAAATAAGCTACATTTGCATCACCTTTTTTAGAATAATTTATTTCATCTTTAAAGATAGTATTTATAATTTTAAAAGTTGCTCTAAACATCGTTAACAAGCTACAAATTAATTGAAAATCCATGTTTATAAGGTACTAGCTTGGTTTGCTTCTTTTGCTATTTTTATTCTTGAGCAATCTTATTGCTAGTTTTAATTTATTAAGCAATTTGTCACTCGTCATTTATTTTACATGAATTAACAACAATACTAATTAATAAGAAATAAAAAAGATAACACGTTAAAAATGATAAAGTTATTAACCTGTATACATAACATTAATAAGAAACATAACATATTAAAAATAATAAAACTATTATGTTTACAATTCTTTAAAATATATCAAATTATCTTTCATCACTAACTTACTACACAATAGCATTAATAACTCATTCATAATTTATTAATCCTATACTTATATGACCTCTACAACCAACACTCTCTACTTAATTTTTAATTTGCTAATTCATAACGTTACCTCAAACTTAGCTAACCTTATTTGATAGCCAACAATCAAACATGTAATTCTATACATATTACCCAACATCCAACTATTCTTTTTAATAACAAATCTAACCGGTAATTTTATATGAATTACTTAACATCTAGTAATTCCATACGAATTACCCGACATCTGGCTATTTTCTAATAATAGCTAATCTAATCAATAATTTTGATAATTTCATATGAATTACCCAACATCTAGTCATTTTTTAATAATAACTAATTTAACCGGTAATTCCATATGAATTACCCAATATCCCTATTATAATACAAACAAGTTTCTTCTACTACTTTTTTCATATCAATATGTCATAAACAACTTATAATTAATAATGAAATTTTGAATTTTAAAAGAAAATGATGAATTACCTATCGTCTACTTGTGATGGCCCATCTTTTCATGCTTGATGCCCTACTCTCTCGTAGCAACTCCTAAATCAAGCAAATTACACTGCATTATTAATTCATTAATATTTCTTCTATGTGTCTAATTTTTAAACATGTAATATCTTTTATTTAATTGGATTTTGCATCAAAATTTTCATTCACTTGTCACCTCATTTTCAACATATAGTTTTAATCAATTCTCTTCTTTTAACTTAAAGAATTCTTATGTGAACTATTCCTACCATTTATTTATTTTTTCTTTTCACACTCTCATGATGTTTCTTCAATTGTTTATATTTTGAATACTTCAAAAAAGATAAAGAACATCATTTCTCAAACATAAAACAATATAAACTTCATTCCTTTATTTCTTCATCCTTAGTTACAAGTTCATTTCTTTAAACTTATTCAATTTCTTTTCTAATTACTACTTACATTCAATATTTCTATATTATTCTACCTTAATTCCATCATATTTATTACTTTTCTCAAAATCTCTAAATTCTAATAAGAACCCTAATCTTTAAAAAGTCAAGAATATAAGAAATTAAATTAGATTTAATTGTCATTGTTCGATAACTTACTAAAATAAACTCAAACACTTCATTCAAATATGAATCTTAATTTTTCATGCTTACCAATCTAAGTTCTCCTAACTTCTCTTTTCCTCCTAGTGTGGCCAAATTCTCTCTCTCAATTCCTTTTTCTTTAACTTGATTCTTTTTTAGATTAGTGTTTTAAAAGTTGAAGTTTCAAGTTTTCAATGTCATTCTCTCAATTTTCTTATTTGTTTTCCTTAATTTTCTCTCTTTCTCTAATGTTCTGTTCTATTCTTTCTTTTTATATTTTATTTCTGCCTAGTCAGCATCTTATAAAAGAAAAAAAAAGCTGATTTGTTTTATTTTTAATAGCAAATAATCATTTTATCCTTAATGAGTCTTTTTGTTTTTAGTTGACGGTTCTTTTTTTATAGCATTACCGAGCTCCGTTCATTCTAAAATTATAACCAGATTTTATTTAATATATTTTAAGATTTCTCATAAAATTTTAACATAATCTAATGGTTAGATTTAAAATTACACCCAATAATGTAAAATTAATTAAATTATAATTTTTTTTATGAAATTTCTGAATTTCCCTAAAATTTTAACCCAAGTTAAGGTATTATATTAGAAGGTTTTATATAAATTTTTAGAATTTTTTAATAACCCAATCAAGAGTTATAAATTTTTTTATTTTACATAAACTTATTCAATTTATAATTTTTCTCTCTTAAGTTTTACATATACAACATCATATCAACTTATTTTCTAATGGAGCGTGGAGAGTAATACTATAAATATCTTATGACAAATGAAGTTGTAGATACCTCATGATAAGTTATTAATTATCATACCATTAGTAGAGAGGGTTCGAGAGCCGGATAATGAAATCCTTTCTGATGCATAGAATTGATTTCAATTATTATTATTATTATTATTATTATTATTATTATTATTATCAACAATCCTCATGTTTGTAACCATCACACTTGCACGTAGAAATGAATTAAAAAATTTAAACGGGTGAGAACGACACAAGCTTGGAACCACACAATGTAAAATACTCCCACAATCCTACGTACCATGCATCAAGGAGAAATTCACTTCTCTTTATCTCTTGCCATTTAAAACTAGAAAGAGAGGGAGGGGGGTTTTTGTTTGTTGATTGTGTGTTTTTGTGATGCACCTCAGCTGGGTTTTGAGAGTAAAAAATTGCAGACCTCTAAATTCTTTGGTGTGTAGTGTGGATTTGCCTTTCTCTTGCTTATTCTTTTGAAACCATACGAGGTTCTGTAATTATTATTTTATATCAAACATGAAAAGGAGACTAAATTCAAGCAATATTGGAATTGATTTACAACTCGAATGAAATCATTTAATTCCGTTTGTGTGTTTGCCATTAAATTTAAAGTGATATGAGGAAAATAATTTTAAAATTTATTGATCCAAATCCAAAAGCTCAACCCAACGAAAAAGCTCAAGTCCAAATAAATGAAGACCCAAATCACGAAATTTAAAGTCCAACCCCTTAGCCCATGTCATTGAAGGCTCAAAAGCCTAGAGAGAGACGACGAGCCGAGGACAGGACAACGCCTTCCAGTCCCAGTTTTCCGATCACCGGGAAAGGCTGCAAGCAATCTTCAGTTTCTCCTTACAACAACCCATAAAAGCCTTTTGGTTTTCCAGGATATAATCTCTCACATGTTACCAACTGTTTGACAAATCTCCTCAACGAAATACTCTGCCTTCTCTTGGTTGATATTTTGCTTGCATTACTATATAATCAAACTAGTCTCTGAGAATGGATACGCAAGTACGCTCTCGACGCAGAAAAAGAATGGAAATGAAGGTAATTAACTACTCCATGCTCTCTATTTCCTTAGATTTCATCCAGTAGTGGCATATGGTTTCTGCTTTTCTGCTTATATTACATGTACCATGCGCAAGTCATTTATCTTTACTCCAATTCAGCTGCTTTCAATGCTTTTTTTCAGGTCCAAGTATGCAACAAGATTTTTAAACTTTCATTTTTCACACGTAGACTAATTATACTGAGAAGCACTATAGTTTCTATGAGCATAGCAAGAAATACATCGGGGAAAAATAAAAATTCTATCTTGCCTCTAAAATGGTTATCGTGGAATCATTGACTGAACATGATGTGTTCTTTCTTGATGAAGAACTCGCTTCAAGCAAAGCCCTGTCAGTAAAAAATCCTGGTTGTTTTGGCTGAGGCAATTTAGCTTCACCGCACAACATTAAAACCACAGATAACATGCTTGGCCTGTCGTTTGGATGGCATTGCACGCATAATAGACCAACATGAATTGACCGTAGAACTTCAGGTAAATTGCATGATTCTTTTATTGTTTCAGTAATTAGTTCACAAGACCTGCCTTCTGTAAATAGTCCCCATGCCTGATAGCAATAATCATGTTATTGAAAGGAGATTCGGTATGTAGAATGAAGAAATTGTTTGGACTTTTTCTTCAACTTACATGGCCAAGAAGGTTGAGGTTATGGTCTGGATGATAGAATCCTCTATTCCTGCTCCCACTCACTATCTCTATCACCAATACACCAAAGCTGAAGACGTCTGATTTTATTGAATAGAGCCCATCAATTGCATACTCTGGTGACATGTAGCCACTGCAGGCAAACATTGAATGTTGAATTGCATTGGCAAGTTAGGAGCATAAACAGCAACTGTTGGAGGTACTTACTATGTTCCCAAAACCCTATTTGTGTTGTCTTCAGTTTGGTTTTCTCCAAAACTTCTAGCAAGGCCAAAGTCTGAAATTTTTGGATTCATGTTGCTATCTAATAAGATATTGCTTGCCTTCAGATCTCTGTGAATTATTCTTAGTCTTGAATCTTGGTGAAGGTAAAGAAGTCCACGGGCAATCCCATTGATAATGTGATAGCGCTTTGGCCAGTCTAGAAGCATGCTCTGTGTTCGATCTGTCAATTTTTTACTCATGTCAATGTATTGAAGAGACAGTCTCTAATTAACTTTTTAATGGTATGGAGAGTTTCAAACCAAAAATAAGGAAGTCTAAGCTTTTTTTAGGCATAAACTCGTAAACCAACATCCTCTCATCTTCTTGAATGCAGCATCCTAGAAGCTTAACTAGATTCCTGTGTTGAAGTTTTGCAATATGTATGACTTCATTCTTGAACTCATCAAGTCCTTGTCTAGAACTCTTCGAGAGCCTCTTCACTGCTATTTCTTGTCCATCTTTCAGTAGTCCCTGTAAATTATCATTCCTTGCAATTAGCAAGGTCAGTTTGTATGTAAAATTTGAGAATATTTGCTTAGTGCTGCATGTTACTTGCGTTTATTTGAACTCAAAAAACTGGAACACTAAGTAAGGAATCACTTTTTCATCCATAAAGTGGAAGTTCAATCTATTGAATAGGTTTGAGATAATTATTACCAGATAACTACAATGGTGGGCAGGAGTTTCATATATGAATCATAGTGGCCATGAAGAAATTGCATGATGGCTTATTGTATTATTACCTTATAAACAGGTCCAAAACCCCCTTGTCCTAGTTTATTGGTATGAGAGAAATTGTTGGTGCTACAAGAAATTGTACCAAAATCAAACAGCTGTAGTTCTGGATATTCCTTCTTGCAGCTATTGTCTGCACTTCTTTCAAGAATACCTGTTTACAAAATAGAGCAGGAATGTAAAGGAAAGAAACAATCAATCTGTATTTTTTTATGAACTTGCATTTCATTGTCATTTGAGTATAATAATGATTGTGATTTGTCCCTCGGATTACTACAGATCACAGTTCAGTGTAGAAAAATAACAGTGGGAAAGGAAAATAGTTAATTTCTGTAGATTGAACAACTTACTTCCTTTCTTCTGCTTCTTTTTCCATAAAATCAGGACCATGACTAGAAAAAGTAGCAGCATTCCTGTAGTTACCACAGAGATTACTATGATCCTCATTTGTTTCGCTTTATTGGATTTGGAGTCAATCCTCACATCAACATCATGATCTGACACAGGCAGTTGAGCAGAAAAACTGGGAGTTATAAATCAACAATAGGAAAATTCAAATAATCAATATTTTTTAGTTGCTCAGTTTAATTTGAGAAATCCCACTAGCTGGACCTGTCTGCTTCGGTTATCAACCGAATTCATAGTAAGCAATGTCGATGAATATTTTAGTTATCAGGATGGACCTCTAAGGAAGCTGCATGATTCCAATCAATCTTATGCTGTTAGAAGTTACAATTACATTTACTGCTTTTGGTAAAGTAAATCAATTCATCATGTTGCGAGATTATATGCTTAGCTATTGATATTTTTTGTAGCCAATTCTCATATGCACTATGAGGTTACTTGGTTTTGTGTGCTTACACAGTCTCTCTTCAATGTATAATACCTGTCAATTCCCTGCTTCAAAGGATGAAAAAGAAAGCAAGAAAATTTGCATCTCTTGCATACTTACAGGGGGTCATTTTGTAGCTAATCTACTTTATATGTATTAGCTTTCAATGTTTTTAGAATCTCAGTATTAGAGTCCTTTTAGGTATGAGATAGCTTCGTACCTAGTTCTGATGCAGCCATCCTTATATAAATGTCTTGCCCATTTTCATTCAATTGTCTCATATCAATCAGCTCACTGAAACAGAGCAAGCAGCCACTTCCTCCTTCCCTGATGTCCAAATTTGCATAAGCTGTACATGAGCAGTTCTTCATACACATGCTCTTGCACTCCTCAAGATTCATGTTCTTGTTAAGCCAGGATTTTCTTATATCTGGCAACTTTACACCAGAGTACTTTTGAAACCCATCTCCTGAGCAATTTAATGCTGTCCTTCTAGCACAACCATCTGACCAATCCATCATGTCCCAATCTTTTGGAACTTTTGGTAGAAACCCTTTCAAGCAACCACATACAGGGGAGCTGGTAATATCACAGCTCCCATATGCACCGCACAATGCATATCGGCTACAATAATCATCAAATAGTGCCAGATAAAACGCCCAAACATCTGTTTGATCGGTCCAGGTAAAACGCTGGAGATTGCCATTTTCAGTTAGCACTAGCCTTGAAAGAATCGAGTTGTTAAGAAGCTGGTATCTGTAATATATTTCCTTGTCATTAAAAACAAACTCAAATTTGTATAGAGTGTTTGGCCGTAATTGAGGGACCCCACTGAAACGGAGACCATTCCAGGGTCCAGACCGATACCGCACAATTGAATTCTCTGTCAGAATTTGCTCAGGATGTTCACTAGGATCATTTCTAAAAGTAAAGTTACCTCTGGATGGATCATCAGGTGACTTCCATGATGACAAGAACCGATCAAAGCCTGTTATTAAATCCCTCCCCATCTTCATCCCTGGCAGGAGTGTATCACACGGATAATCAAAACTTTGCCACAAGGAGTTTTCCAGGTCATCATCACCGTCTTCTTTGACAACAAGATTTCCTGAATCCAAAAGCTGTGCAACTGGATTTCTTGCAGACCCTGATGAGTTTGTAGACCAAATGATGCTCCCATTTTGATTGAGAAGTTCTAGAATCCCCTCGCCTGTAATCTTTAATACACCTGATGAATTGGTGAGGGGGGTTTCCCGGTTGGCAACCCAAACTACAGTCATGACAGATACTTTGCTGTACCATATTCCCAAGTATCGGTTTTTGGAGCTTCCTGGGCTGAAAAATCCCATTTTAAAGCTTCCATCAGCAGATGCCATACTGTCTCCATCTCTGATAGATTGAGTTGTATTTATGATGTCCACTGCAGTGGAAATCGTTATGATCAGCAACAAAATGGTGATATAAAGAAGTTTAGAAATGCTGTCCACAGATGCTCTCATTATTTTCCGACAATGAACTTTGTTAAGGTAATGCTGGAGTAAACTTCTTTCTTTCTTTTAAATTGATTTTTGGTGAGCAGGTGATGAATTAAATCGTGGGAATCCCTGATTTTGTATGATTTTCAATATTCTTCTCTTATTGTCTCTGAAATTGACCCTCCATCGTTTGAATGAGAATAGGAAAATAAGACTACTCGATGCTGACGATTTGAATCCCTTTGTACATCCATATTCTCTCTCATCAATGCTTTTCTTGCAGAGGCCAAACGTTTCCTCTGTGATGCGTGGTCGGTTTATTTTAACATCCAATTCTGTAAAATTTTCCACCGTATAAATGCTGCTGTACCTACTCTGGAAATTTAGTTGCCAGGAAAAGCTGTAGCGTTGATTAATCAATTATAGCCCAACAGGAAGTCCATTCTCATGTAACTAGTCAATCTACCAGTGCGTGCTGGTAAAGGGTGTGATTTATTATTATTATTATTATTATTAATGTTTTCATAGAACATGCTGTTTTATTATATGTGCTCTATGAATATGGAATAATTTTACATAAATTTTAATTTAACCTTAGAATATTATGATTTTCAAGGGAAAATTGAAATATTAATTTGTTTTATTTTAGTATTTCACCGTCTTACCTTGTTATATATGGAATAATTTTATAATGCTTGGAAAGTAATGAGTGGTATCCTATTAATTACTTTTTAAGATATACTATAAAGAAATTGAGAGATACAATTATGAAAGAAAAATTACAGGTGAAGATATTTTTATTATTTTTGGTACATTATAGTTTGTCTTTTTCTTTAAAATGAATCCTAAAATAATTAAATTTCCCAAGAATTATAGAATTTTTCGCTACATGTTTAGAAAATCTTAATTTAGTTTTATTTGTTTGGAATTATGGGCTAATATTATTCAAAAAAAATAATGGTGTATTTTAAGAAAATAATATAAAATGCTTTGTTTAAAGGAATTTTTTGGTCAGTGATTGGAAAACAATTCTGAGAATTAATAAATAAATTTGATAGAAAAAAATGTGGAAAAATATGAAAAAGGTTTAGATTTTATTTGAAAAACCCAAACCCTATAGGCCGATGCCATAGTGTAGCCCTAAATCTAAAAGGTCTAAAACTAGAAAACAAAACGAGATTGGCCTAGAGCTGGTTTCATTTACAACCGGTCCAAAAATGGGGTAAATTTACAGGTAGACAATTAGTCATTTCTCTTTTTCTCGTAAACCATCGGAAATTTTATGCTGCTCCATATATAAATACTGATATTTTAGTAGTTATTTAATAAAATATATTTTATAAAAATAAGTAAATATAAGTAGCAGAGACAAATACTAGGTGGAGAAATTCTTATTATTTTTGGGTGGGTTATTAATTTTATTATCTCTTCCATTTATGCTTGTTTCTTTTCCTTTTTTAATTTATATCATTTGATAACGTTTGATAACTAATAGGATGTAACGAGTTATAACTTGAATATATTAAATTTCTTGTAAACCATCCAAATCATTTCCGAGTCCATTGTGTGCTCTTTATAGATTGATTTAAATTATATTTTGTTTTTTGTATAAAGAAAATTGTAAATATGTTTGACTAAAAATCATTCTTAATTTAAGTAAAAAAATAAAATAAATTTTTTAACTTTTGATTATAACTTATAATAGATTTCTTTGTAAGAAAAAAGGTTGTTATATATCATTTTTAGTAAACATATTTATATTTTAACTCATTTTTGTCATAAGTTATTTATAAAATATAATTTTTGGTTTCATGATCCAAAATTAAATGTCATAATTAAAAATAACATCAAACATACTTCTAATCTGCTTTCAAGGCAACATTCAAACAACTAAAATACATGGTCTCAACTTCTGATTTAATCTTTAATTAAAAATAACATTGGAGTTAAATTAAAGGTTGTTACAATGTTAACAAATTATTATTGAAAATTTAAAAGTTAAAATTTCAACTTTCAATTAAATTAATATTTCAATTTGATTCTATAATAAATTTTATATATAAGTTGAAAAATAAAATTCTACCTAAAAACAATTTATAGCTTTCCTTCTTAGTCAATTATTAAAAAAAATTAAAAATTAATTTGTAAAAGATATTGTTACAACTTCAATATAAGGTATGTTATTGGCAATGCATAAGTAATGTCATGGGGCACCTCATTTATACTTAGACTTTAGAACATACATATCATAAATAGATAAATATATTTAAAAAAATTCATATAATATTTTATAATTTTTCAAATATTTCTCAAAATCAATAAAACAACTTATAAATCAAAATACTTGTTACATTAAATAAAATTCATTCTTTAAAACAATGATCTAAACTTAAATGAAAACAATGTAATAATGGATCATCTAAGATATTAAATCATAAAACAATAAGAAAAGTCTCTTGAAAGCAAGTAAGATATAAAAACAAACAAAATATAAGGAATTCTTATTCAAACGTCAACTTGTTAACAGAAGTTAAAAACCTGTAATAATATTAAAATTAAAAAGTAAGTTCAATCATTTTAATAAAATAATAATATTTAATATACATTTTAATTATTTATAAGTATAAAGACTAAGGCGCACACACATGTTATACATAAAAACATATGGTAATTGAATACATGTAAAAGATTAGACAAAGTTATTGGCTCAAATAATAAATTAAACCATAAGGTTTCGATTACATACAAGGTTTGCAGCTCTAATAGCTATAGGAGGATCACTTGTCATAGGTTGATGTCTCTTTCATTAATCAAGTATACAAAATATTATATATATATAGACTAGTTACTCTATGTTTTTATATGGTACTAACAAGTATATCAATATCAAGATATAATATATATTCGAATAATTATTAAAATAAATGAATATTATATCAAATAAAATTTAATTATTAAAAAAAACACAAATAATTAATCATCAATGACAATTTAATCATTATTTGTCTACATGTGTTACATTATATAAAAGATAACATAATTATACATCTAATGAAATGGTGGATAGCTAGATTTTTCCACTCGAAACGCCTTACACACTTCTTCTTAATGGTATGAGTATCACTCACTTACTAGAAAAGGACAAAAGGCCAAAAAAAATATTAATATATAATGATTTATTTATATCATTTAGCTTTTATTATAACCTGAGAGTTTGATATATTTTTATTATTAGAAGAAATTAGGTGTAATTAAAAATTTAAGTGAATTCTTTTAGGATTTTTATTTTATTGTATTTTTTTAAAATTATCTAATAAAATATTCTATAAATATTAAGTTAAATTGAATAGTTATGTTTAGGTAGCTAGATGTACAATAGCTTGTGAATGATTTTTTATTTGGTATTTGGATATATTAATAACACAACAAATAAGTATAGTTTATAATTTCATTTTCATAAATTGAGAATGATTGAGAATTTAAATTGAATAAACATTGATAATTTTTATTTAATTTTGAAATAAATTTAATGAATAATTCTAGTTTAAAATTAATTATTTTGAATAAGTATGTTTAAATGAGTTAATATGTATTTCTATTTGATATTTAAGTTAAATGATAATAAAAAATAATAATACATGGTTCTATTTATTAGTTATTGTATATAAGAAAACCAGCATGGCAAATTAAAAACCTCACCGGTAACAGACACCACAAACTCATTTGATGTATTTTTAATGATGTAATTGCTGACATTTTGAAAAAGATCTTCCAACAACAACTATGTATAAACTAACCTAAAATAATCTAATTATATTCAAATATTTACAATAATATCATAAAAATAAAAATCATAATAAAAATACGCAAAACCTTTGCGGGGGAAAAAACCAATTTAAGGCAAAGATAAAAACAAGTTTTGCTCTGTGTTCACCACTCAGGTGCCCGAGGAGCACTCATAGCCTCTCACTGCAGACTCTTTCCAGGTCTTGCACCACTCGTTAAGCGCGTTTACTTGCCTTTTGGACCTTGTTCTTGGTCTTAACATTTTGTCCACCCAACCCATTGAAAGCGTCTGATCACTATTTTGCTTCAGCAAGTGTTCGACGAAAATCCTCAACGAGAAACGGTGTCACGGGGTGCAGAGATTTTGCAATGCAAAAACTAGGTACCAAGGCATCCATTTTAGCCTCTCAAATGGGCACACAAGCTCCTTACTGCGAACCCAGAAAGGAATTGAAGCTAACTCTACAGACTACAAATGTGCCACTATAAAGGTAAATACCTTCAAGCTCCAATTCTTGACGTTTGTATTTGCCTCTTGTTCTTGCCATTTCCAGTGGTGGCATGTAATTTTTCTCTTTAGATACAAGCAAGTACAATTTTATTTTTTTACTCCATTTGAGATCTCCTTCCTTGCTTTCTAGATGTTAACGTACATGCCTCGTAGGCTAGTAGGAGTATTATAATTTTTTTGCTCTTTCTTCAATTACTTTCCTGTGCACTTAATCCAAAAGTCTGACAATTTTGAGCTTCATTGCTGTTGCATAAAGTTGTGCTTGAACAAAATACATTATTTTTTTGCTGAAAAAAAGAAGAAGAAGCTAGAAGCAACTAAAAGTTTCTACAAATACATGGAAAATACAAATCTACCGTGCCTCTAACAGGGAGACCGAGCATCCGTTTGCAGAACATGGTTTGTTCTGACTTAATGAATGGCTTGCTTCAATAAGATCCCTTTCAGTAAAAAAACCTGGATGTTTAGGCTGAGGCAATTCATTTTCATTACCCAGCATCAAAACCACCTGTGACATGTTCGGCCTATCTTTTGCATTTTCTTGCACGCATAATAGACCTATGTGAATCGACCGTAGAACTTCAGGTAACTTGCAAGTTTCAAATATTAATCCCCCAACCAGCTCCACATGCCTGCCTTCTTTAAACAGTCTCCAAGCCTGTTTTTTGAAATTTAACCACGTCATTTGAAAGAAAGAAATGTGGTTTCAGAAAACAAGAAAATGCAACAATTATGACACTGACATGCCCAAGAAGGTTGAGTTGGTGGTCTGGGTGGCAGAATCCTCTGTTCCTGTACCCACTTACTATCTCTAGCATCAATACACCAAAGCTGAAGACATCAGATTTTAGCGAGTAGAGTCCATACTTTGCGTACTCTGGGGATATATAGCCACTGTACGTACACAGAATGTTAGTGTTAGATTGCATTTGTGGGCAATAGAAATAAATTAGAGATGCTTGATAGACTTACTATGTACCAGCCACTTTGTTTGTGTTGGCTTCAGTTTCATTTCCTCCAAAACATCTAGCCAGGCCAAAGTCTGAAATTTTTGGATTCATCTCGTAATCTAATAAAACATTGCTGGCTTTCAAATCTCTATGAATTACTCTTAATCTTGAATCTTGATGAAGATAGAGGAGTCCACAAGCAATCCCATTGATAATGTGGTAGCGCTGAGGCCAATCTAGAAGTAAACTTTTTGCTTCATCTGCCCAATTTTTTTAACCAAAGCCAATCCATTCTGGTTTTTATCAATTCATAAATGTATATACAAGAATAAGAAAAAACATGATGCATAATGAACACTCGCTTAATTTCTCTCCGAGAAAGTGGAGAAAATTCTTCCTCACCAGGCCATTTTCCTAAGGGGCTTGAATGAAACTCAACAAATGTTTGTTTTTGGTGCTTTTGGTTCGCACTTTCTCCTCAAAGTTGTGTTCTAATTGATCCATGATACTACATAGAGTTGGTTCTGGTGTTTGGATAATGAAAACAATCGAGTATAATAATTGAGCTATATTTTTGCAGGTTGAGAAATCCTAACCGAAAATAAAGAAGTCCAAGCTTTTGTTAGGCAAAAACTCGTAGATCAACATCTTTTCCTCTCCTTCAATGCAACATCCTAGAAGCTTCACGAGATTCCGGTGCTGAAGCTTCACAATATTCTTGACTTCATTTTTGAAT
Source organism: Populus ilicifolia (assembly GCA_015708895.1). Lineage (NCBI taxonomy): Eukaryota > Viridiplantae > Streptophyta > Magnoliopsida > Malpighiales > Salicaceae > Populus > Populus ilicifolia. Next base: position 234,209 of record SRLM01000318.1, read on the forward strand.
TCATCAAGTCCTTGTCTTGAATTCTTAGAGAGCCTCTTCACAGCCATTTCCCCTCCATCTTTCAAAGTCCCCTGAAAATGATCAGTGAATATCACAGGCAAATTAAGTCATACATTGTCTTGAAAATTTTGAGAATACCACTGTGGGTCTGTTGGAACAGTTGCCAAATGGTTGTTGTTCTGCACTTGGAAAATGGTTTGTCCAGTGGTTGAATATTTCCAAAGAAACTAATATCAGAGAACTAGGCATTGCTGTTTTTCAGATTAGTACCTTATAAACAAGTCCAAAGCCCCCTTCTCCCAGTTTATTTTCGTCTGAAAAGTTTCTGGTTGCAAAAGCCATGGTATCAAAATCAAACAATGGTAATTCCAGAGCTTCTTTCTTGTGCTTGTAATTTGAACTTCTTCCCAAACCATCTGATATGTTTCCTGCAAGCAGAATTGGTAGAAATAGAACAGAAACAAGGGATCACTAATTTCTGTTAAACTCAAATGTACTTGAGACGTAAAAGATAATGAGCTCTTAATATTTTGTGGATGTGCCATAGCTTGCTAAACTCAAATTGGAAAACGACCTAAAATGTGTTTTTCGAAATTGGACGGGGATAGAAGAGCCTAGACTTTCATATGGTGTAAATAACTTACTGTTTTTCTGCTGCTTCCTTTTCCAAACATAAAAGACCACTGCTATGATAAGTACCAGAACTCCTGTAGACAATGCAGTGCTTACGATGATCCTTCTCTTCACATTGGATTTAGCATTATCCTTTGCAGCATCACCAGCATCTACAGAATCGCATATAGATGAGGAATCAAAAGACTAATTAAATGCCAAAAAAGGCATAGTCTTTGTTAATTAGGTAGCATGGCTGGAAAATTTACATTAGCTCTGGGCAGGCAATCCTCCATCATATTACCAAGTGATATGTCTAGGCGTTGATTTTATTATACATCAAGATCTTCCATGCCAAATTAGATAATGAGCTATGAATGCTAAATTATCATGCTATTTACACGGTAACACTAGTATACTTGTTTACAGAACACTCCCAGCGGGACATATTCTTCTCAAGCAGTTGATTTCCCATCTTAGTTTTTGCTTAGCTTAATATTTAAACATGATTTTGGAAGATAATCTTAATATATAACATACTACAAGTTCCTATAATCGATCAGTAATAGATACTGCCTTTTCTAGTCTGCGGATAAATTCATACCTAGTTCTGATGCAGCCATCCGAATATAAATGTCTTGCTCATTTTCAATGAAAATTCTACTATCAATCAGGTCACCAAACCAGAGCAAGCACCCACTTCCTCCATCCCTGATGTCCAAATTTGAATATGCAGTGCAACTGCAATTCTTCAAGCATGTGCTCTTGCACTCCTCAAGATTCATACTCTTGTTGAACCATGATGTTTTTGTCTCAGGCAACTTGGCACCAGACAGCTTGCGAAACTCATCTCCAGAGCAATTTAGAGGAATCTTTCTAACACAGCCACTTGACCAATCCATTGCATCCCAGTCTTTTTGAATTTTTGGAACAAATCCATTCAAGCAATCACACACTGGAGAGTTGCTTATACTACAGATGCCATTCGGACCGCATAGTGAATAGCGTTCACAATTATCTGTATTTGCTGTGCCATAAAGCAACCAACTTTGTGTTTTATCAACCCAAACAAAGTTTGTGATATCACCATTCTGACTTGCCACGACCCTCCAAAGTTTAGAGCGATTAAGAAGATGATATCTGTAAAATATCTCCTTGTCGTTAAAAACAAATCCAAATGTGTACACGGGATTTGGTTTTAAATGAGGCGTCCCGCTGAACCGCATACCATTCCATGGACCAGATCGATACTTCACCCTTGAATCCTCCATCACAAGAATCTCAGGATATCCATAAGGAACAAGTATATATGTAATATTACCTCTGGAAGGATCATCAGGTGACTTCCATGATGTCATGTACCAGTCCATGCCTGTTATTCTATTCCGTCCTTGCTTCATGTCTGGCATGAACGTATCACCTGGATGTTCAAAACTCTGCCACAAGGAATTTTCCAAGTTATCATCACCCTCCTCTTTCACAACAAGATTTCCTGAATCCAAAAGCTGTGCAACTGGATTCCTCGCAGGTGTCGATATGTTAGAAGACCATATCAAGCTCCCACTCCGATTGAGAAGAACAAGGATTCCTTGGTTGGTAAGCCTTAAAATTACTCCTGATGAGTCAATAAGTGGAGTTTCTCTGTTGGCAACCCAAACTGCAGTCTGCACAGATATTTTGCTGTACCATATCCCCAAGTATCGGTTTTTCGATTTACCTGGGCTGAAAAATCCTAATTCATAGGTTCCGCCAGCTGAAACAATGGTATCACCTTCTCTAACAAACTGAGTTGTATTTATGGTATCAGTTGCAGTGGAACTTACTATAATTAACAACAAAGAGGAGTAGAATAGAAGCATGGGAAAGTATTTCATTGCTACTCTTTTTTCTTTTCTTTTTCTAAATCATCAAGCTTGGATGTGAAAAAATACTTGCAAAAAACAGCATATTAATTTAAAACCAAGTACAGTTTGTCTGCCCGAAACAGTTCCATTTGTAAGTGGTAGGTTTTAATTATTTCTACATGACAATGACAAGCAGAATTGATAGTGAAGTGAATACTAGTGGGAAGAGGTGGTAATCTAAAGTCAACAGTTTAATTGATGTTTGTAATTTTAAGGAACTCTGTAATTGGTTGCTTGACTGTACAGGGTCATTAGCATTGAGTCAAAATCCACTGACTCCATATAAATCAGTGTAAACTTCTGTTGACCCGGTGACCCATGTCTTCTTTTTAGTCAATCCGGAGTCGAGTCAATTATGCTTCTACATAATGGATCTGTTACAAGTAATTGCTTTAGCCTCGTCTTGTTTGATCATAGATTTTAGGAACCTGCATTCCAGCGCTTGGCCTAGCGGTGGAAGGAGCTTGTCTCCTTTCATTGCTATGGGTTCGAATCCTGATGTACATGTTTGTTATCCCTGCGATGCCTTACATGTCTGCTAGGTTTACAGGGTATTCAGTGGACCGTGGGGATTAGTCGTGGTGCACGCAAGCTAACCCGGACACCCCACCCACGTAAATAAAAAAAGAAGAAGAGATTTTAGGAACCTTATCAACTCTTGATTTTGGGGTAGCGTTTAGGGTTGGGTGGTTTGAAGTATTTTCCTCCTTTTCACTCATTTGATAAGTGTTTCCTCTCTGATTTTCTCTTGTCATTTCAAGGTTAGTGTCTTTTTGTTATTTATGTCCTCTTCCATAGTGTTTCTTTGGTTGTTTCTAGGTTCCTTCATCTATTATTTTTATTGAATTACAATAGGAGAAGGGTGATTGATTCTGGGTGATTTGAAGCCTGCCTAGCTTAACGAAATATAAACTTTCTTGCCTCTAATTATTTTCTTCCGAAAAGTTCCTGGTTGCAAAAGCCATGGTATCAAAATCAAACAACGGTAATTCTATATTATTAAATCTCCTGGAAATCCTCTTGCTTCCCTCTATATCTTACGAGCATGCATGGGTTGAATGGTCTTTACTTTATTAGGATGAGACAAGTAATACTAGTTTATATTTTAAATATTATTGAAGCTTCTTATATCATTTAGTTTTGAAACTTTTTATCATTAGCCAACTTTCATGTGAAAGTATTGGTAGGTACTTCTTCTAGAGTATGGATGGTCAATTATGACCATAGTTTCAAAACCCGATCTAGTAGTTAACTCAGTCTAATGACGAGGTCATGAGTTAAATGAGATGACCCAGATTTACCTAAAAAAAACTAAACTTATTCAAAACTTGCAAAATTCAAATAAAATTCAAAGTTTATTCTCTGTCATTTACTAAACCAAAGGTCTATAAGGTATTTTCACCCTCCACGAAACCTCACATGTCAATATTAAGTCAAAGCATTAAATGCTAGCATTTATTTAGACGCCTCCCTTTCTTTAAATTCTCCTCCCCAGCTCCATCCACATACCTCTACTTTAATTAAATTAAATTAAAACAATTAATGAAACGAGTATTGGAAAATTCAAAATTCACATAGTAATAATCAACATTAACCACTTTTCTAACTTTTCATAAGGTGGCATATATCTATCTCCTTTATTTATATTCCAACTCCCCTCTCATATACACGAATCACTCACTCTTCCTTTATCTCTCAAGTTGCTACTGCTGCTGTGAAAAAGAAGAAAAGGAGCTCTTTTTTGGTGAATATGGTAGCTGAGCTAAGCTCTCTAGTTGAGTGGATAAACGGATGATAAGAACGTTGTGAGTAAACCTAGAGGGGCAATATCTTCTTAGATATTCCATGAAAATGATTTTGTCATAAGAAACAGAGTTTTTAACACTGAAAAAGAGATTTTATATGTTTTTCATGCTTGTTTAAAATTATGATTTTTTCTTCTTTTTTTTTTGTTTTCTTTGAATTGAAATTTAAGAGCTTTACAATTTTTTTCTCTTAGTGCGAAGATATCTTTTTATTAAATGATTGATACTTAAATGTTTCCTGATTTACTTTGAAATCCTTTACTCTATTTGATATCCTCAATTTGGTTTCTGAAAAAAATGTAGAGATAGAAAATAAGAGTAAAAAACTACACCATTTCACATCCATATATATATATATATATATAAAAGAGGTCAGGTCTCATCTAGGTTCAAGGTTGACCCGCCAGGTTGACCGGGCTTTGCTAGGCCAACTCTCAAATGAGTTTTTACCTAGATTCGGACTGGTCTCAGGCCTAGGTTGGCTAGTCCCGGGTCAATCCAACAGGCCGATCCGGGTTTTAAAACTATGGTTAGTAGCAAAGGATATCTCCTCTTATCTTTTAGGCATTGACAACACTTTATCCTTCTTTCTAGGATAAGTTCTTTTGGCATCCCTTATAACCTGGTCTTTCTCCAAGATGTTTATGTTCACTGTTGAGTAGTCGACCTTAGGTGAGGGGTTTATGTTTTATAACATCCAATGCATATGAAAATTTATAAGTAAATGTATGATTATGATACACATATTAATATATATTGAATATGAATTTAGCCTTTCTAATAACTATTGATGGTCAACACTTTGTTTGTGTAATTAGTGTCGATTCTTTTGTTATATATTTTGTTAAGAGTAATTTTGTCAGGCCATTACTTTAAATCATGTTTATCAAGAAACATATTTTATATAAAATATAAGTCAAAGCCTTTTTTTATTAATAATATTAACAAGCTCATTACATTATTTTTGAAAAAGAGAATACAAGGAAAAGAAAAGGTTCATTTATCTTTTTCTTCAACATCTCTAGCCAAAGGTAAGAAAGTGAAACTATGATTCTCAATTTTTCCTAGAAAAGCATCATTCATAGCTAAGCTTTGTTAGTAGCAAAGGATGTCTCCTCTCATCTTTCAGGCATTAACCCTAACAATTTAGGTATGTTTGGCAACTTCATTCATGTTGGTCATCTTTTCTATGAACAACATATTACTTTGGTTCAAGGTATTGTTGTTAATGTTGATATGACCTTTATATTTTGCTAATGCTATTAACTTCTCATTTAAGTGCTTTATCTTTTCTTATTTTTTATCGAGCTTTACCCTCGTCACTTTTACTTTATTTTTCTTAATCACTAGATATATTTTAATAGCTCCGACTCCCTTGCCTTTTCCTTTAACCCTTGATATCTCTTATGTTTTAGCTAGTTGACTTTTCATCATCGTATATTTCTTGTTTAGCTCCTTATATTTCTTAATTTTGTATATCAGCTCTTCTTGAACCTGTGCAAATTTATCTTAATAATATCTAATGCCTCCTTGACAGTCATTATAGTTAGACTCAAGTTGTTTTACATCTAAATTAGATCCAATTCTCCTTTCTCTTTCTCAAATTCTTTCATTACAGCCTTTTCTTTGCTCAATTATATCTCTAGTTCTATTATTCTTGCATCTCTATATTGAACTTGATTATTTAAAAATGCTTTTTTTTCCCTTCCAATACTATTGTTTCTAAAGTTGTCTTGTCTCTCTTGCTCTTACTCAATTTTATTTAAAGCTTTTATATTTGCTCTATCAGCTCCTCCTAATTGTTGACCTTTTTTTTCTTTGAATTAGCTCTTCTATAACTTGTAAAGGTCCGAATGTGGCATCCTATAAACAATGGTCATGGTTAAATATATCCATCTCGTAAACTCCTTACATGTGCTAGGGTCTCTAAACTTTAAATTCTTTTATTATTATTATTATTATTAGAACCAAGTGCTTCCAATCTTATTTGATAATTTTCAAGACCTCATATGTAGACATATCTTTAAATAACTTTAAAAACTAGACAAGTCCAACAATTATCAAGACGTATGATTTACCCCCAATTGTCTTACCATAAGGGTTGTAGCATAACTTATATAACTTGTAATCCCGACTAAAAGTACTTAATGTCTTTACCCATAACTCATTAGAACATCTATTGTTATGACTCATTGGGCTTTTCACTTAAAATTGCTATTAGACAACTCTTGCAGCTTCTTTATCCAATCATAATGATATGAACATTGTGATCACATAGTCACGCAATCCATAATTAAAATTGAGATTCAATCCACGAAAGCCAAAAGAGATTTGATAGAAATATGACATAATGAAAACATATTATAAGGCACTAACCCTATTGGAATGAAATCAAATGATGCAACGAAGATAGTTAATCTTTGATAAATCAAATTTAATTCATTCAATAACCAAATAATACAAGAATTTCTCATACAATTTAAAACTAAAAGTTTAAAAGTATTATTCATTAAATGTTTTTTTATTTATTTAGGCTTTACATATGTTTAAATAGTTTTGAGAAATTAATCCTAATAGATTTATCCTTGTGTGCTAGAGTGACTCATATACAAAAACTAACTCAAAATGTTTATTAGTAAGCCTTAACCTTAATCCAAACAAATCTTAGATCTTAGTTAAAAATCAAAGTATTAATTAAGCTCAAACATAAATAATAATGAAAACAATAAGTCTAGAAAGTAGCTTGTTGATGTCGCATATACTAGAAAGAAAAAACAAGATAAAATATCTTAATTCCCTAACTTAAATAAATCTTGTCTTAGACCTATCATCCTAGATACTCTAGGGTTGCTTAACCAACTTTTAAAGTCCTTTTGATGCTAGAAAATTTGATCTAAATAAAAATATAATTTTTGAAGTCTTATTTCCTTATAGGACTAAGATTTCCCTTCAAAACATGAAAAAATTCCTATATATTAAATCCACTTGTAGCCGCCGATCATTTTCCTTCATTGACTAGGAGAATCAAATATTTAGCATTAAATAATCCATACAAGTCTAGGATTTAGATATGACAACCCTCTTTAGTTTCCTTACATGACTAGGAAACTTTCTTCTTTATTGTTAAATATTCTTCTAAATAATATGAACAATAATGAATGAATTTCTCTCTTAATTTTAGAAAAGTATTTTGTTAATCCTTGTAACAAAAGGATTTTAACATCTTAATTAGCCCAAGTCAACTTTAGAATCCATGTGGCCCAAACTCATACTCATTAATATAACCCTAACTAGATCTAATACAAGCTCCCAAAAAGCCTACTTTGTTGCCCAAATCAGACTCATACATGAGCTAACCTGATTTGACCAATTAAAATATAAAAAAGATTGGACCGAACCCATCATTATACATAAACCAAAGCTGGCTAAAACTACCCCACACCAAAAACCTATCATGACCAAATGGAACACAAGCTAAATTGTAAGGAATAATAAAATCATGGTCGAATGACCTCCTCATCAAACTGAAGCATAAAATCAAAGGCCCTTCAAGAGAAATCCATGGTTGAATCATATCATTTGATTATCCAAACTTCTTTATTCTTTTTCTGTTGAATCATATCATTTGATTATCCAAACTTCTTTATTCTTTTTCTTTCACCAACTTTAAAATTATTGAAGATTGGTTTCTTGGTTTCAATATGACTCACTATCCATATATATATAATAACTATGTGCAACATTTCATTGCCTCATTTCCACTTTTTCTACAATAGTTAAGGGTTAGGATGCTTTCAGCTAACATAACAACAATATGGTTAATCCAGGTGTTTTTATACTCTATAAATACAACATCAGCTTTTAAACTTATTACATATGTTAAGCTTGAAAATATCAGTCACATATGTCAAAGCAATCAATTTGTCTCTTTCTATCATGGATCAATTTTTGACGTTTTCCTTTATAACTTAGCTTCTAACAGTTTCCACTCCATACTACTAACATTCTTTATAAGAACTTAGTTAGATTATGAACTTTGAGCAGTTTTGGCATTTGAGGAATCATCTTGTCATCTTTTAAAGGGAAATATATAGATGGTTGGGAAGCTCCATCAACATTCTATATTCTTTTATATTAGGACACACACACACACACACACACACACACACACACATATATATATATATATTTCCTTAAAAAAACACTTGTAATTAGGATCTCAAAAGTAAATGAGAGCTCTAATTATCGGGTTCAATACTTCTACTTTTATAATGTTTATTAGTTACCCATGCTTCCTAAAAAATACAACCTTGTTAATATTTTAAACATAAACTATCAATTTCTTCACCTCATTCATAGTGTAATTCAGGTTATTGATTAATGACAATTTCTTTGAGTCAAATCTTAGGTAGTCTTTTTTTTACGATTATAACAATTCAGAATTTTACCTATATTCTACAGTGGTAAATTTAAAAGTGGTGGCTATTTTATCATTCACAGGTCTTGTAATTCAAGATGTTTTATAGTTAGGCTCAAGCTTGATACACAACAAGCATTATAGAGTATACGTTTTAAAGATGGGTTCTAGTTCTTTTATGTAAGACAAATGGTAGATTTACTATTTGGTTTATAAAAAGAATTTCTTATTGTCCTGGTAATCACCTTTATGAAGCCAATATAGAGTTTTAGTTGGCAAACTTAAACATTAACTCAAGTTATAAAGTAAATTATTAATCCTTTATTTAACCTAATGTTTTACAGTGTGTGCTGTCACAAATAATATTAGTCATGGATGAATGCATTTCATTGATATCCAATATATTATATATGACAAGATGTAAAAAGAATGCATGTTAAAGCTTTTAAACAAAGTAAATCTTTCATAGCTAAAAAATTTAAAAAAATATCAACCTTCACGTAGCTAGCATAAATAAATAAAACAAAGGCTAGTCCAAGGGTTTTCAATGGAGTCATCATTTTATTATACTCTTTGTAAAAGCACAACATCACAATGACACTTCTCGAGTAGGTTGAGAGATCTATGGTTGAATAAGAAGTCACCACGTAGTATTATAATTACTAAAAACCCTAACTAGTCTTAATAGATTATAGGCAAAAGACTAGTTGTGTGAAGGGAAAGAATTAACCCTTAACATGCTTGATCTGAAGTAAGTTGCTTAATTTTTCTTTGTTTGTGATTGTTATAGTCTAATGATGTTTCTATTTTTATTAGTGTATTTATGATAAGATCACTATGATGAACAACCTTTAGTTTTCTAAGTCAAGAACTTAGTTTAAAAAATATCTGAAGAAAAATAGGTCATCTGCAACTTATGCACTATAAATGAACCAAATATAGAAATCCAAAAAGATTTAGTGATTTTCATTTCTTCTCTTTTCTCTTTGGTATTTCGGATGTCTATGACTCTTGTATTATGGGATATAGGTTTAAATATCTTCAATTATTATTAAGGCTTCTTTCAGGATGAACTTGGAATCTTTGGCTGTTACATCATTCGAAATAATATTTCAGATAAAACTACGTGCAATTTTTATTTTTATATTAGAAACGGAGGAGTTGTATTACTTCTAATAATATTTTGCATATTGACCTATAAAATTTTCATTATTCTTATATTAAAAGTGAATAAATTATTGTCCTTAATAGATTTAGAGTCAAACAAGGCCTTACTCATCTTACTCGAATTTGACCTAATTGGGTTAACTTGAAATCTTTAATTCAACCATAAACCAAACAAAAAACTACTAGCTTGATCAAAAAAACAAACCAAAACCAAATCAAAACCAAAACATGTCAAACTTGCAAAAACATGAAAAGTTTAGTCAAAAACATGTTAAAACCTAGAAAAATTCAAAAACATAGCATGCCTAATAAATATAAATCAAAATTTAGACTAGATATAAACAAAATAAAAACATAAACATGTTAGAAATCAATCATTGAACCATAATCAAGCATCAAACATTAATGATTATCAACTAATAATCATGATTTTATCCAAATACATTTTAATATAAAAACAAAATCCTATGATTAAAACTCAGAAAAAATGATTATTGATATTCAACTCTTAATTACTAATTAATCAAATTATTGATGTAAATAATTGGACCAAAACTGGTTTAAATCATAAAGCCAAAATAATGATTTTTCTAAAAACATGAAGAATAAAAACCTAGAAAACTCAGCTACTTCCTATCCCTAAAAATGCATTTGAAGCATTAGAATCAAGTCTTTTTGGTTCAAACAAATCATATTATCATTGTTACATATAATGAAAATAAAGTGCACAATAAATCATAATCATGCCTAATATCTCAATTTCTAAAACTATCAAATTAAAATAGAAAACATATTTAATAATTTTGTGTTAACATCTTCTTTGATATGATATTTATTTGCTTTGATAATTACATGAGTATCTATTATGTCTTAATATCGATATACTTATCAATAATTTTATGTTAATAGAGAGTAGTTAATTTATGTGAATATAGTATTCTATATATCTAGCTAGTAAAAAAAATTCTAACTTGTGGTGATTGATCCTTTTACAGTGATTCGGACCGCAAAGCTCATCTATTATTAAAACCTTAGGGTTTCATCAGTTATCTAAGTTATTAGCTTTGTATGATCTTTAACATGCATGTCATTACCATATGCTATTATGCTTAATGTTTGATGTGTGTGTGTGTGTGTGTTTCAATCTTTATACTTATAAATAGTTAAAATATATATTAAATGTTATTTTTTTATTGAGTTGATTGAACTCGCCCCCTCCATTTTAATATTATTTTAGGCTCTTAGCTTTCGTTAGCAAGTCGACCTTTGATTGAGAATTCTTGCTACTTTGTTTGTTGGTATGTCTTGCTAGCTTTTGTGAAGCTTTTCTTATTCTTTATGATTTGATGTCTTAGATGTTCCACTATTATATTATTTTCATTCAAGTTTAGATTTTTATTTCAAATATTGGACTTTATTTAATGTGATAAGTATTTTGAATTATAAATTATTTTTTTAAGGAATATTTGAAAGGTTACAAAATACTACTTGAGTTTTATATATATATTTGTTTTATGATATCCATGTTTTGAGACTTAGTATAGGTCGAATGTTCCCATGTCACGAACCCGAGATTTAGGTTATGAAACCTTGGTTTTAATTTCTTTAATTAAGTTTTTAATTGCTTATTAAACTTCAATATTTATATATTTAAAATCTTGTTTTGATCAAATTAACTTTTTAAAAATATAATTTAACCCCCAGATTTAAGACTTCAATTTCTTCTAATTAAAGCCCAAATTAAACTCAAAAACTATTTTTTCTTGCAATTAAGCTTTTATTAAATTCAATTAAATCCTAAAAAAGTCCAATTGAGTTATTAAATATCCAATTTTGAAGTTCTCTTCCCAAATTAAATTTCCTCTTAGTAACAAGCCCTCATCAGTTAAAATTGAATTGTAAATTTGCCAAATTTGTTCAAAATTATCCTTGATCATCCTCATTATGCAGCTTGGTCCAAAACTCTCACTCTTGTCAATTTTTGTATACAGCTTGGTCCAAAACTCTCACTCTTGTCAATTTTTGTATAATTGCACTAAGACAATCCAAATTCTTCTGTGTGTGTGAGTTTTTGTCTGTGAGGCTTTAAATCGGTTAACAACAACCAACAAGCTATGTGAAAAGATAAAAACACCCTTAACATTAAGACCATTGATTTTTTTAGAAGGGCAAAACAATAATTATATTGTAACAATGAATAGTAATATAAGTCGTGCAATGATTTTCCCTTCCCTTTTAGGGTTTTTTTTTTCTCATAAAACAAATACCATTGCTTAGCTTATATTTTAGTATAAACATTCTATAATAAAACTTTGAATTAAAATATTTGTATGGTAAGTCTGTTGTTTCCTTCTACATCAATGGGATCCAAGCAAGCAATGACTTCTATAATTCTCCTATTCAGTCTCCTTCTATCTTTTGGTAAGGATTTATTAACTTCTCCATGTTCTATTTTCTTTAATTGTATGTGTGCCAAAGGATTTCTAGCAATCAATTTTGTTTCAATATAATCTCTTCGTTCATTGAACGAATAATAATCCAAAATATAATTATTTTTTCCCTGTTTTAAAGAAAAATTACGAAGGGTACGATGTTTCAAGTGCTTCAGTATGTATATTTGTACGTTTCAGCAATTCAGCGGAAGTCAGCTGTGAATATAATTCGAATATTAGCTGCTACTGTGATGATCAATGCCCTGCTATATGCTCCACCGCTTTTGGAATTCATTTTGGGACGTGTAAACCAGATCCTACTGCTAAAAAATATTGTTGCTGCTCCACTGATCCATGATCATCACCAAATGGGGAGGACAACCGGTCCTACTAGATCACCAACTCTGTTTTTCACTCTTTCTATCTAGGAATTTCCTTTATTATGCTTTGTAATGGCAATGCTAATGTATAATTTATGGCTTGTGAACAAGGTTCCTTCTGGGCCAACTTTAATTCAAGTTTAATTGAGTAAGACTTTATTTTGTATTATGCAACTGTTTTTAAAGTGATTTTTAAAAACACAAAAAAAAAATATTTTGAAGTAAAGAATAATTGTTTTTTTCAAAAACATTTTTGTAACCAAAAAATAAACAGTCTCTTGAATTAGAAGCGATGATTTTTCTTTTACAGTAGGTTTGTTAATTCAAAATTTAGCTGAGATGTGATTATAACTCATAGATCAACATCTTTCCATCTACTTCGATGCAGCATCCTTGAAGCTTTATTAGATTCCGGTGCTGAAGTTTCACAAAATGCTTGACTTCATTTTTAGACTCATCGACTCCTAGTTTCGAATTCCTATGGAGCCACTTCACAGCTGTTCTCATCCATCATTCAATGTTTCCTGTATAGAGTCCCTCGGTATCAGTAGCAAACCATGCATTTTCTCAAGAAAGTTGTGAATCATAGTTTGGTACTGCATACCGCATTACCACAACACCTGTTGAAACTTTGAAAGTTTAAAACACTTGCTCAATTTTTGCTTTATATTTGGTTCTGTAATAGGTTCGAATGAGCTAATACCACAGAACTGCAGAGGATCCAGGAGTTTGTATCATTGAATTACGTAGCCGTCAAGAAATTGCATGATTGTGTATAGATCAGTACCTTATAAAGGGGTCCGAAACCAGTTATATTCCTGCGTACGTAATTGCTGTGACTAAAGAGGAAGCAAGGGATCTCTTCTTTCTTTTAAACTAAAATTGCTTTGACACATGAAATATAACGAGCTCTTTAACATATTGTCGGAATGTTCAGAATTTCAGAGAGTTAGACAAGGAGCAGAATTCCCGCAGATAACACACGACTTACTAATGCATAGACAGACACTCTTCAGTGCATCTTGTCATAAGATGTTTTACGTAAACAGGATATGATGTTTAGAGTAAAGAAGAAAATTTTCTTCTGTTGCATTTTACTTCCCATCTCAGCTTTTACTTGAGTTGGTCTCTGAAGGAATCATATGGACAGTTACTATACTTAATATTTGACTTTACTGTAAGTAATTAGAATCCTAGTATTAGAAAATGTTTTATTCATAGGTTAGGTTGTTCCGAAGCAGCCATCCTTGTATAAATCTCCAGCTCTTTTTCAACAGATACTCTGATGTCAACTACGTCCCCGAACCAGAGAAAGCAAGCACTCCCTCCTTCCCTGATGTCCAGATTTGAATATGCTGTACAGCTGCAGTTCTTCAAGCACACACGTTCTGGCATTCCTCAAGAATATTCATGCTCTCGTTAAAACATAATGTGCTTGTCTGAGGCTGCCTCACACCGGAGAGCTTTCGAAACCCATCTCTAGGACAATTTAGTGGAGTTCTTCTAACACAACCACTTGATCAATCTTTGACTTCTGGGCCACTTTTTCCTCTAGAGCCTTGATGTTTTTGCTTTGCACCTGATCAACTGTTGATTAGCAACCTTTCTTCACCCTTGAAAAGTGGCTCTGATACCAATTGTTAAGGTTAATGCCTAACATCACAAAGCTTATAGAAAATTGAGAGAGAGATAGAAGAAATTGTAGAGATGGAGTTTTGCAATTTACTGCAAAATGTTTGTTGATGGTTGCCTCATTTGCTGCTAAAGAAGCGGTCTTTGGGCTGAAACGATCAAATCAAAATCAGCTCCAACAAATTAGGAAGTCAGTTGCAAATAAAGCTACTGTTGAACAGCTCTTTTTTGTTAATCAAGTCATTATTTTTCTGTTGTTTTTTAGGCCATCAGTTACCAAAACAGTACTGATTTGCAGTCCCATTACAACCCTTTATACAACAATGTTCTTCAATTTTTACTTGAATTCCAAGGTAACTATACAAGTGGGATTTATACAAGTCCTTGGCCTTTCATTATTAACTAACTGGCCGTTATTTAACTACTAACTGTAACAACCAACTGGCCAACCAACTAATGAATCACGTGCGCTTTAATCCCTCCACGTGCAAAAACTACAAAACGTACTGCTGCCTTAGTCTGTGGTTGTTGCTTGTCTTCTAACTTTCAAGCTTATCCTGCAACATGCAACACCATATCCCCAGATATCATTTTCTGGACATTCCAGGCTGAAAGATCCTAACTTAAAGGTTGCATTAGCTGAAATAATGGTATCACCATCTGTGATGGACTGAGTGGTGTTTATGGTGTCAATGACATTGGCCGTTTCTTTTATCAGCTATAAAGAAGAGAATCAGAGAAATGTAATTCTTTGATATTCTCGTTCTTTTTCCTGCAGCTTTCTTTGTTAAAATTAAACAAGGTTCTCAGTTCTGGTTGATATAGAATGTAACATTTCCAAAAATAAAATAAAATAAAATATATTTTATCTTGTTTGAGATCTTAAGTTATTTTAGACTTTTTATTCAAATTCTAATCAAGATTTCTGGGTTTACTTTATCTATTCTATTTCATTTAACAGTTTAACAAAACTAAAATGTGATTTTAATTGATTTTTGTTTGTTACAGTTTAAGGAGTCAATAAAGATAAAACATTAATATTATCACATTATTATTAATATTGTGAATAATTATTAATATTTTTATTAATATTGGTATTATTTTAAAAAATTGAATGCATCACTAATATATATAATTTATATTCATGTTTTGTTTTCTTATTTGTACTTTATAGGAATTTGAGTATTACAAGTGATGTTTTAAATTTCATTAACCTTTGCAACATTATCTTATTGAATAAGTAAATTTATGAAGAAACTAGCTTTTTTTCATGAAAAAGATTTAAATTAGAAGACTATTGAGATATTTTTGTTTATTTTGATTTTATAAGACAAAGAAATCTATTTTTCTTGGTGAGGATAAATCAAGTGAAAATAATTATTTATTAAAATTGAAATGTCCATTTGATGACTTTGTGAAACTGATAATCTATTAAGATTGTAATGTCTAATTGATGACTTTTTATATATACCATCAAGATTATTATTTTTATATTAATAATAGAAATGATGTTTGATTTATNATGATTTTTATATATACCATCAAGATTATTATTTTTATATTAATAATAGAAATGATGTTTGATTTATGTTCTTTTGTATTAAAGCCTTTTACCTTCTCAATATTTTAATATTTTATTTATATTAAATTACTTTACGTTAAAGTTTTTTTTAGTCTTAATTCTTGTCTATATATAAATATTCTAAATTTTAAAATTATATTTAGATGATTGATATTATATTTATATTATATAATTTAAAATTAATTTATTTTTAAATCTTAATTAAAATCATGTTTATTAAATTAACATTTTAAGATACCCAGAAACAAAATATTAAAATACTTCAAAACTAGAATTTGTCATTTTAATAAAAAGAAATAAAACACCAACCCAAACATAATCTTCCCGAACCTTGTTAAAGATAGTCACCGGAAAAGGTCAACATTTAACACTGCAACCAGTCTGTAGGGAAGGCAACATTCCATTTATTAGTGGAATGCAGAAGGGACGAGTAAAAACAATTGAAAAATTAATTAAATTTAAAAAAAAATTATAAAATAAAAAT
>SRLM01000318.1:251152-388707 GCA_015708895.1 Populus ilicifolia
TATTAATACTTTATTTTTTTTCAAATTTATTAAAACAGTAAGGAACAAATAATACAAATTAAAAAATTAAATGAAAAAAATTAATTTTATAAATTATATTAAATAGAATACATAATAATTAAAATAATGAGATCAAATCTAACAAATAAAAAAAATAAAAGATGATGAAATTAAAATAATAATAAGTATAATTTCATAAATTATTTAAAATAAAATAAGAAACAATAAAAAAAATAAAGATTAAATTTGATAAATAAAAATTTTAGTTAAAAAAATGATAAGAGAATAAAATAAAAATCATAAAAATAAAAACCAAAGTTAATATAAAAATTAAATTAAATCAAATTTTAAGGGATAAAAAAAATATAATAAAATATATATCAATTAAAAATTTAAAGATCAAATTTGATATAATCAACAAATAATATAATATTTTTAAATTTTTCATAACTTCTGCAAAGTGTTTTCCATCCAAAATGAAAGGAAAACACTTTCCTGAAATTCAAATTAAATTTTTATTTAACTGAAAAATATTTTTTACCAATCAAATTTTTTAATATCAAATAAACACAAAAGGATTTAAAAAATAAAAACCCACTTTCAAATCAATCAAACTCCATTTAGTCTATTAGATTCTGCTGGGTTGATGCTATTTAGTATGCTTTTATCCTCTTATTTTACCCCTTTCATACTAGGAGTTCTGATCTGTTCTGGTTAGTAAAGTTAATGTACTGTTAACTGTGTTTTGAATGCCCCAGGATTCCACGGCAATGGTATTTTGTTGTGGTTAGGGTAGTTGCCATTTTGGACCTTTTTTGCACAAGTTTGCAGACCAGAAATGTTAACTCGAGAAGTCAGGAAGACAAATGAGTGCTGTTGGTTTGATAGTAGCTTATCCCTACAATGATACATGCAGGAGGTCGGGATTGTTGACGGTTTCACTTGGAAATCGACAGCAAATGTGGAATATTTTTCCAGTTACTAAGATATTGAGATGTATGTAACTGAGAGCAATGGAAGCTAGCATTTGAAACTTGAGAACACAAACAATGGGGAGACATTCCTGTTGATGTAAACATGAAGTTCTGTTTTTCTTATTTCTTTTTTGGTAGATCTTCATCTTTAAATCAAACAGAAGCCTGGACAATTACCAAAAAAGGAGGGGGGGGGGTTGGTGAACAAATGCCTATACAAATGATAATATAACTAAATAATTTCTGAATGAGAGAACAGAAGACAGAAAACTATGGAGTCGTTTCTGCAACAGAAAAAGTCCCAGGTATGAAAAGTAGAAAAAATACCATTACAAAAGAGTGAACTATCTTGCTTCTAGTTGTGTCATGGTGACTTCATTTGCTGAAACCTTGCTCTGAGTTGATGATGAAGTTGCTTTACCAGCATCCCTTGTGGTAAAAAAACCAGGTTCTTTCGGCTGAGGCAATTCACTTTCACTGCCCAACATCATAACCACTGTTGACATGCCTGGCCTATCTCTCGGACTGCGTTGCACACATAATAGACCTATATGTATCGAACGCAGTACTTCATAGAAATTGCATGATTCTACAATTGATTCTGCAATAAGCTCTGAGGCCCTGCCTTCTGTAAATAATCTCCATGCCTGGCATTAAGCATTATATTAGCATGCAGCTTGGAATGCAGAGATAATAAAATGGTTCTGCTGCGAAACTTACATGTCCGAGAAGGTTCTGCTTGTGGTCTGGATGACAAAATCCTTTATTTCTCTTGCCACTCACTATCTCTAGCACCATTACACCAAAGCTGAAGACATCTGATTTCACAGAGTAGAGTCCATCAATTGCATACTCTGGTGCTATGTAGCCACTGCAGGAAGACATTCAATGTTAGAAAATGCTAAATCACATTTCAAGAACTGTAAACGACCGGCAAATAGAAGAGCACTTACTATGTTCCCACCACCTTATTTGTATTGGCTTCAGTTTCATTTCCTCCGACACTTCTAGCCAGGCCAAAATCAGAAATTTTTGGGTTCATTTCATGATCTAATAAAATGTTGCTGGCCTTCAGATCTCTATGAATTATTCTTAGTCTCGAATCTTGGTGAAGATAAAGGAGTCCCCGAGCAATCCCATTGATAATGTGGAAGCGTTGAGGCCAGTCTAGTACATTGTCCCTTGTTTTATCTGCAAAATTTTGTTCGTTATTTAATTATTTTCAGGTTATTTAAATGCATGGGAAGGAGAAAAGGCAATGCATAACCAATATTTTGTTGTATGTTCTGGTATGACGAAATATAATGGCAGCATGTGTGACAAGAGAAGCAGAGAAATCCCTGCCTCAATACACAGCGCATCATTTTCAAAGGGATAATAGAGGAAGCTTAACAGGGGCAGGTTAAATGTACTTATGATTTCTCCTCTCTCCCAATAATATGCTACTAATTTTGATTTTGCTACCAGGACTTGGCTTTAGCCGTGGCTCCAGTCAAAGCATCACTTAAACAAAGTAGGATTTGGAGTTTGCGTGCCAACAAAATTAAGCGAGAAATACAGCAGCTACTTTTGTAAGAGTTTTGAGACACGTACCGAAGATAAAGAAGTCCAAGCTTTTGTTGGGCATCATCTCATATATCAGCATCGTTTCATCACCTTCAATGCAGCAACCTAGAAGCTTCACTAGATTTCGATGCTGAAGTTTCACAATATGCAAGACTTCGTTTTTGAATTCATCGAGTCCTTGTTTTGAAGTCTTTGAAAGCCTCTTCACAGCTATTTCTTGTCCATCGTTTAGCTTTCCCTGTAAATGGTCACTCCACATATATTATATGCATGCCTTATTGTCATTTACTAAAACTGATACGTTGCACAGAGCAACATCAGCGCTGCCAGTAGCTTGTACCACTCGATTTCGAAATGTCGACAAATTGTGTGGCTGTTTATCAAAGTATTACCTGATAGACAGTTCCAAAACCACCTTCTCCGAGTATATTGGCCGGAGAAAAGTAGTTGGTGGCACGAGACATCGTACTTAAATCAAACATGGGCAATTTTAGATCTTCCTCCTCGCCCTGGTTATTTTGACTTGGTTCCAGAATATCTTTCTTTTTTCCTGCGAAGTATCATAACAATGACTTGAAAAGAAACAAATAATCATCTATGTTCTATTGAATTTCAAATATATTGAGTTCCTTTACAAATTTCCGTGGTATTTCATATGAACAACAACCATGTATAAATGTTTAACAAGCTTGAAAAGGAGTTGACGCGGGGAATTTATGATTTAATGGATTGGAGAACTTACTGTTTTTCAGCATCTTCTTTCTCCGGACAAGCAGGATCAAGGCTAGACTGAAGACCACTGCTATAGATATCACAGAAATTATTATGCTCCACGTTCGTTTTTTCTCTTTGGATTTGGCCTCTGCGGAACCAGCGTTTCCTAGACATAAGGCAATTAAGAGAAGAGAAACTTGAAGTTAGAAATCAGATAGGAAATTCTCATTATTGCTTTACTCGAGTGGTTGATTGATATGGGTGGACAGAAGTCATTAGGGAGCCAGACCAATCGAACTCTCTCGTATATGATATTCATTAGTTGTAAAACAAATATGTTCATGTATCTATCGATTCAGCATGAGCAAGACGCCAATCTAGATGAGAAAATTCACCACAATGACATAACATTCAGACAGTTAATTTCATGCAGTATGTACTACATTTGGCAAGTTATTAGAATCTCAGCATTTGAGAGTTGCATCGGAGAGAGGATTTCATACCTAGTTCTGATGCAGCCATCCTTATATAAATGTCTTGCCCATTTTCATTGATCTGTCTCATATCAACCAGGTCACCTAACCAAAGCAAGCATCCACTCCCTCCATTAATGCTGATGTCCAGATTTGCATAAGCTGTACAGGAGCAGTTCTTCAGGCATGTGCTTCTGCACTCGTCGAGACTCATGGTCCTGTTAAACCAGGATTTTCTTGTTTCAGGCAACTTTACGCCAAAGAATTTTCGAAACCCATCTTCAGAGCAATTCAATGGGGTCTTTCTAACACAACCACTTGACCAATCCATTGTGTCCCAGTCTTTAGAAAATTTTGGAGAAAATCCTTCCAAACAACCACATACAGGGGAGTTGTTGATACTACAGGTGGCATATGCGCCACAAAGTGCATAACGATCGCAATTATCAGTTTGCACTGAAAGATAAAGTTCCCAAGATTGCGTTCGATCAATCCAGGTGAAGCGCTGGATAACACCATTCTGGTTTATCACCATCCTTGAAAGAAATGAGCTGTTAACAAGCTTATAGGTGTAGTATTCCTCATCACCATCATAAACGAATGTGTATGTGTATATTGGATTTGGTTTCAGTTGAGGAGTACCACTGAACCGCATACCATTCCATGGTCCGGACCGAAACCTCTCGCTTGAGCCCTCTCTCATAATTAACTCAGAATATGCAGCAGGATCAAGTCTGAAAGTATAATTACCTCTAGAAGGGTCATCAGCTGCCTTCCATGATGATATGTACCGATCCAGACTTGTTACTTTATTCCTTCCAAGCTTCATCTCTGGCAGGAACGTATCACCAGGATAGTCAAAACTCTGCCACAAGGGATTTTCCAGGTTACCATCACCCTCCTCTTTCACAACAAGGTTTCCTGAATCCAAAAGCTGCGCAATAGGATTTCTTGCAGACCTTGATGAGTTGGAAGACCATATTGTGCTCCCACTTCGATCAACAAGGATAAGAATTCCTTGGCTAGTAATCCTTAAAACACCTGAAGAATCATTAAGCGGGGTTCCTCTGTTAGCAACCCAAACTATAGTCCTGGTAGATATTTGGTTGTACAATATGCCCAAGTAACGGTTGATGGAGTTGCCGAAGCTGAAAAATCCCAGTTTAAAGCTTCCACTAGCTGAAACAATGGAATCCCCATCTCTAAATGATTGAGTTGTATTTATGGAGTCAACTGCTGTGGATGGTATTATAATCAACAACAAGGAGGAGCAGAAAAGAAGCAAACTAAAGTAATCCATTGATATTCACATGGTTTTGGATGCAGTGCCAAACTGTTTTTGACCAGGATGTAAAATAACCAATGGAAAGAAAATGGAAGAAGGGAGATTCAAGCACTTGAAATGATCTCCTGGGAAAGCTACAGAAAGTAGCAAATGCCATATAGATGTGCAGTATGGCCCATTGAGCGCCAAAAAGTCTAGAGACAAGACGGCTCGCTATATCAAGAAAGAGAGATATTTCAAGTGCTCCTTTCAACAGCTTGGCATTGACCTACACATATTATCATTGACTTGTCATGTAGGCCCCATTTGATTTGTCTTTTTCAAAAAATAATTTCTTTTTATACTTTCAATTTTTTTTGGTTATCATTAAAAATAAATTTAAAAATAAAAAACTATTTAAAAACAATTAAAATCACAACGACAGTCATGCTCACAGGCAAAGAGGCTGCCAATCACAGCGACAAACATGCCCATTAATGAAGGAAGAGGCTAATGAAGGATGAGGCTTTTGTCCCTATCTTTCCACGCGTACATCGAACTCATGGATAACATTTTTCGATCAAATTATAAAACAAAAACAAAAACATTTTAAGTGCTCAGTCTGTACAGTACATTATGATAATAAAGTTGTGGTTTTGCCTCCACCCCAGAATTATCAAGCCTTTCATGGGATATAATAGTTTTTTTCTAATGGTCAAAAATATCATATATAAATAGGACCAAAGCATGAAGATTTTTTCCAATTTTTCAACACTGTAAAATTACATAATTATTTTTAAAAATAAAATTTTCTAAACTTGGTTTTAAAGGCTTTATCATCTTTTTATTTTTGTATAAACAATTAAATGACTCATTTGATTTTAAAGGTAACTTATATATATATATAAATCAAGTCTATAGATCTTAGCTTCCTTATATATATATATATATAGTAATCAAATAAATCAAGCAATTTTTCAATAATTTATTTAATATCAATATTATTAAAAAAAATAGTTAATATATATAATTATCTCTGTATTTTTTAAGCAATATGTAAGACATCATGTTGTAATTATATCATGCTTATATAAGATAGCATTTAATTCATCTAGGCTTTTTTTGTACATGTTCCAAACAAATCTCTAGTTAGATATCCGTGATCTTTTCTTTTCTTTTTAATTTTCATGATAACTCTGTAAAATTTAAAAGCAACTTTTTAATTTATTATTTTTTCACATTTAGTTTCTTTTTTTATTACTATTTATTTTATTTGATATAATTTATAAAATTATTTTTGTTTAATTTCATCCCCTTTTATATTTTTTTATATTTTAGATTTGATTATGATTCTTTTAAATGATATTTTTTTATTTGAGATGAATTTTAAAAGTTTATTTTTTTTATAATTTCATTTTTTTATGTTTTTTCTCCTTATCAATTTCATCCTTGTTATTTTAATTTTTTTTTATTACATGCCTTAACATTGAATTTGTTTGAAATTAAGCATCTTGATTAAGCTCATGTATAGATTTCTTGAGTTGTAAGTTTAAAAAATTAATTTAAATTTAAAAAATTTAATTGAGTTTGCTTGAGTGTTTTTTTTTAAGCTCATATTTTTTTCAATCTCATTTCTCTGCATTTATTTAATTAGAGATTGAACTCCATTATTTTTTTATTTGCTTTTTATATGATATTTCCTTAATTTTGATAATAACCCAAGTTATCTAATTTTTTTAATTTATCATTCTTTATTAAATTTAGCTTTTTATAGAAAATATTTTTCAATTGTATTAAATTAATTAATCATATATAAACATCAGATATTTATACAGTTTATTTTTTAGATATTTCCTCTTATAATTCATTTGGCCTCTCTTAATGTCATTATGAAACCTTTTATGATGGTATATAAATCATCTTAATAAGTTTTTTTTGGTAATTTAGCGATGTCAATGACAGAGCTTCAACGAGATTTTTTTTTCTTCTCCCAAGTATGATGCTAACATATTATTTTTTATAGTTAATTATTATTTTCTTTTTATTTTGTTTATGTTATTTATAACATTTTTAAAATCATATCATTAAATTAATTAGGCTTATTGAACCTAATTAACTCAATAATCTAGATCTTATATTTTTTTTACCTTTTTTAAAAATATTAGCAAAAAAATATTAGCATCGTCTTAATATTTTTTAATGTTAGAAAAAAATTTACTGAACTTGCAATATAACACAAGCCACCAATATTTTTTTTTAATTTATTTTAGGAATATATAAATTGGGTTTAGAGATTTAAAATCCATTTTTATCTTTTTTTTTAATTTAGAAAGGATTTAGAAATAAGGTGAAAATGAATTAAATACAATGAATTTAAATTTCATTCCTGAATAAATTAACTGTGAAATGTTTTTGTTTTTAGAATGCCTAATGTATATTTATTGACTTGGCGGTTAAATATAGTTTTACCTACTAATTTCCGAGCTAAGCCAGTCTAGCTGCTTATGTGTCTGGCGTGGACTTTGAATTTTGAAACGTTGTGGCCATGTGAGTTGATCATTACCGTATGAAGAAATCTTTGAACTAATTTCCGGCTCCACCACAATCATAGCAGTACGCTTAGAACTTGATGCTTACATCACGACTGTACGCAATGACTATGTTTGATATGGTTCTTATGATTTGAAGAGAAATCAGTGATCAAAATGGCAATAACTAAGAGCAAGTCTTCAATTTTTTGTCTGTAATCGCCTAATCAGAATGTTTTTGTCTGTAATCAAAATGCAGTCCACTGCATTTCATGCTGTCAAATTATTTTGTATTATATTAAACTATATTTAATTTCTCATTACAAGAGCATGTAAATTATAATAGACCGTTTTGGTAAGCCTGGGTGCATAAAATTTTAAATTTATAAATATATAAAATAAATTTTAAGATAAATATGCATTCAACATTAATATATATATATATATATATAAACTAGTATGCTTAATAAGTATGTGTAAACTTCCAATATATATAAGATCAAAGATTTAGCATGCATAATAATAATAAAAACAAGATTAAAAAAAATAATTACTTGTTGAAATACTTTTAAATAAATAAAATTTTTGATGTTGTCAATAATAAAATATTAATCTTTAAGAGTTTATTGCTCTTTATTTGTATAATTAAAATGTTGGTAGCATGTCTCGTGAGATTTCAACAATAACATTTTAATTTGAATATATTTTTAAACAAGATCTTTGAACAAAAATATATATAAAAACACTCAAATATCTCTTGATAAAATATGAATCTAAACATTTATAAATATATATATATATATATAAATGAATTATGTCATGGATTTGAAAAATTAACACAAGTTAATTAAAATTATTATTTTTTTATTATTTATTTTTAATTTTATCATTTAATATTAAATTAATTAAAAATTAAGTTTTATATTTTGTTTTGAGTTTTTTTCTAATAAGTTATCGAGGTCTTATACCACATATCACAAATTTAATAGATTAACCTGGATCTATCTAATAAATTTTCATCTTAATATATTTTTTTAGAAAAAAAAGATGTCATCCTAAGATTTTTTGGAGTTAAAATATATTTTTACTAGTTATCCGAGTTGTCTTTGAATTTATCAAATTAACTAGCTCAGATTAAATCAACCTCTACACGAATACAAATTTTTTATTAAAAAAATATGTTAACAATGCTTTTAAACATAATTATTAAACCCGACCCGAGTGCTAACCTGGCCAAGGGGCTGAGTTTCAAGTTTTATAAGTCAACCCGGGTCAATCCGAGTCAACCCGAATCAACTAGAAAAAATTAAAAAAAATCAATATTTTATATGAAAACATTAATAAAATATCAATGTAAATATAGGCTATACATATTGTAAATAATAAAGTTTAAAAGAATATTTTAAATTTTTTTATCTCATATTAAAAAAGATATTATATTAAACATTTAAGTTGAAGTATTTAAATAAAAAAAATTATTCCATATTTAAAAAACATAACTTTTTTTCTTAGGAATATAGAGTATATATACTAATGAGTTTCAAATCTTACATCGAAAAAAAATAATTTTTTTTATATTAATAAGTTTTAAATCTTACATTAAAAAAATATTATATTATCTTTTTAAGTTGAAGTATTTAAATTAAAAGGTTTTTTATTCAACATTAAAAAAAATAACTTTTTTTTTGAGAATATAGAATATATATATATATAAATGAATTTCAAATATCACAATAAAAAAAATATTATATTATCATTTTAAGTTGAAGTATTTAAATTGAAAGGTTTTTTTTATCTCACATTAAAAAAATATTATTATTTTTTTTATAAATATAGAGTATATATATTAATAAATTTTAAATTTTATATTTAAAAAAAAACATATTAGATATCATCCGAGTCTTTCAAGTCACAAGTTAACCTGTTTAGTTGACAGGATTTGACCTGATCATTATACTTGCTTGTCTTTTAACAAACTCGTACCACTCTAACCTCCGAATCAATGCCCCAGGCTGCTAAAGATTTAATACCTATGCTTTTAAATCTTTTTATATTAAAAAATATTAATAATCGGGACTCGCAGCATAAGAAAGACCAAAGAAGATACAGTGTTCAATAATTGCAGTGGCATCCAGGCATCAAGTCCACAATCCAGCTAAGAAGGCAGATCATTCTTGCTGAATATATGAAATTCGGAGAAGTTTAAATTCTTCCATGGCAACTTCCTCCTTCCACGTTCATCCATGTTTCCGGTATGGTTTAGCCAACAGTAGCAGTCATTCATAATCAATGGGTCTTTGCTTTTATTTCGTCCAGTCGTCTGATTTGAAAGACGAGTAGTGTCTTTTGAACTTGGATCATGCCTGGCTTCTATGAAGGATGATTGTCTTCTAATCCGCGGTTCATGTACTATTGTAATGTTCTTAAACCGGAGCCGAGTCGTTAACCCGGCCGCTGCTGCCATGTATTTGAGATAACTGCTGGTCTTTTAGTTTACGAACACACCTAATTATTTTTTATCTGATTGGCTTTTAATCGGTCGGCTTGGTTAATCAAGATAGTACTTTTTAATTTTTAAAATTATTAAATTAATATTTTTATATTTTTTTAATAATTTCAATATACTAACATAAAAAATAAAAATTCTAAAAAAAATTATTTTAAAATATTTTTAATTAAAAAATATTTTAAATCTCATTACCAGATACCCACTTAAATTTGGTTAGGTTAATGACTTATCTTCATTAAATGACAAATCTTATAAGCTAAGAGAATATAATCATGAAATTTTTAAGTATGTTTTAATTTAGAAGTGTGGTGAATATTTTTTTTAAAATAATTTTTTATTTAGAAAATATATTAAAATAATATATATATTTTTATTTTTTTTTAAATTTATTTTTGATATTAAAGTAAAATAATAAAATTACAAATTTTCAAATGTATAATTGAATGATAATACTAAAGACCACCATAATATATCAAGAGTTTATTTATTCGAGTCTATTTATTTATTTTATTTCAGAAATGTTTTTAAAACATTTGAAATTTTTATTTTTTTTGTTTTAATTTAATTTTTTTATGATTTTAGATATTTTGATATACTAATATTAAAAATAAATTTTAAAAAATAAAAAATTATATTTTTTTAATTTATTTATAAATATAAAATATTTTAAAAAAATGATATTGATTTCCTAATATTTGACAAATATCACTAAAACAACCTACTTTATCTACATTTGTTGTTACAGCCAGCCGAGAATCATTTAAGCCTAATAGTTTTGGTTCCAACGTGTAAAAATGCATTTGTAGTCAAGTTTATCCAAAGGGCTATTGTTTGCCAAGTCGTGTCATTTAACTTTTATTGCTTTTTGACGAAAACATAGTGCACAAGTATTGGCCCAAAAATTCAAGATTAAAGTCATTTGAAAAATAAAAAATACATGCCAAGAAAAGTGGCATTTTTTTAGTGATGCCATCCACCGCTCACAATGATGTATATATGGGCGTGCGTAAAAGCTCAAGTTGAAGTACGAACCAATATAAATTAATAGGTTCTTATAACGCAGGCAAATTTAATAATTATAAAACAAACAACCTTTCCAGAAATTCAATGAAAATTAATAAAGCTATTGATAAAAAAAATTTTGTTGATATTTTATAGTGATATTTATCAATTAATTTAAATTCATCACTAACACTATCAATATATTCCGACATAATTATTATATTATAATTCTAGACAGAATATAAAAAATTAAAAAAAAAAAACAAAACAGTATGATGACATAGAAGTTTTTATGAGTGATTTTACAAACAAAATTATAGAGGGATTCGAATCAGCATCTCTATACAATGACTTGTCCACCTCACCTACAGAATTGTCATCAAAATCACAAACGAAAATATTCTATCAATGATTCCAATAATAAACGTTAATATATCACCATGTTGCGACCCTTGCCTCTCCTATTTCTCTTTCTTTTTCCCTATTGTTTCATCCAAACAAACTCCCCCCCTAAAAAAATAAATGCAAAGAACCACCCCTTAAAACATCCCTCAATTCTTAACACAAATCATCCTTCTTTTTTTTTTATAGTTACAACATATGTGTCCTGATTACTGTAGATTATCTATGTTGGTATGTACACAGAGAACTATTTATTTGTAATGAGAGCATGGTAAAAAAGATGGTTGAGTCAATTTTTAGTGCTAACAACTTGCATTAAGTTGTAAATAACAATAGTAATTCTTATAGGAATATGATTATAGATGCAATGAGAATGAATCAAGATAATGTTAGTCAATGTTTAATTATAGAAGAAGAACCTAATGCAAACACGACCAGCTTTTTTTATTAGTTGAAAGATTTTGATAAACCATGATGGAATAACTGCACGAATCACAGTAAATTATCGGTCGTTGCATAGGTGTTCACCATTAAGTCGAATTATAGGGTAAGTGAGACCGATTATAACAAAATTATCGAATAGAAGAAAATCATTTTACCTGAAAGGAACAAGGATATATAAAACTTCTATGTTGTTAAGTCCATGATGAAATCCTTTGGTTTAAGATACTATAAAATTGACATGTGACCAAACTTTTATATGATGTACTATGATACGACTAAAAGATTAATGTTTTCTTTCAAGTGTAGGAGTGTCGAAGTAATAAATAACCCGGCAAGATCGAGGTCGAACCACAATAAATTTAATTATATAAATTATAGATAACAATAATACAACAATAACAATAACAACAACAACAACAACAATAATAATAATAACAATAATAATAGTTGTGGTGGTGGTGGTGGTGGTGGTGGTAATAAAAAAGAAGAAGAAGAAGTTGATAAGTGCTTTGAGATGAAATATTAACGTAAGAATTAAACAATGATAACAATAAATATCAAGGTTAGAGGATTCACTAATGGTATGTCAAACAAATATAATATAAACTCTTATTATTTAATTGAAAACCACACACAAAGAAAGTTCCAACCATATTACAAATTGTTAACAAGATTACATTAATTATCTTATTTGAAAAATGCTAATACTTGTAAATGTTGTCAAGTATTTATGATTATAACTTATGTTAACAACAAATCAAGTTCCTTTAACTCAGAAATCGGTTGTACTATGCAGTATAGACTATAAAAGTGCCAAGCATTTATTGTACCAATTGTTATACAATATAAATTCATATTAGTCATTTAACAAGCAAAGTATTAAAGAGTGAACAAGATAACAAATACAAATCATGTTAGTATAAAATGATGATATAAAATCTTGATAAAAATACACTTTTAAGTATTAATCACACCTTGAAAATGCTAAGCTAATTAAGTGCATGACATGTCGGCATTCCCGTTACAAAATCAAGATTGACATGAAAAAGACTCTTGTAGTATATAAAAAACTTAGATACTTTCGATTCACACCTAGATTACAGAAGTTATTCATGTCACCAAAGATTATTGAGCAAATGACATGACACTAATCTCATGATATGGTTGATAGAGTAATGGTGTATTTTTCTAACGACGAAGCATTGAAACACTTTAATAGTGTTCATCCTCACTTTTCAGATGAGTCAGGAAACGTGTGTCTTGGATTGTGTATAGATGAATTCAACCTATTTGGGTCATTTGTTGCATTTTATTCTTATTGGTTGGTTATACTTATGGTTTACAACTTGCCATCTAGAATTTGTATATGGTTGGAGTTCATGTTTTTATTTATGATGATGCTCGATCCAAAAAGTCCAGATTAGAATATAAATATTTTTCTTTGACCATTGATTGATGAGTTGATACAATTGTGGTCCTCCAAGGCTTTGAATTATAAAATATTGAGAAAATAGAATTTTCTTACAAGGGTAACATTGATATATGCTATTAATGATTTTCCAACTTATGGAATGGTGTTTTATTGGAGCACGCATGAAAAACTAATATGTCCATACTGTATGGAAAAAAAAATGACATTCACGCTAACAAATAAAGGTAAAGCTTTATTTTTTTTTTACTCTCACCTGCATTTCTTGCCAAAAAAATCACAAGTATAGAAAAAACATAAATGATTTCTTTGTTTGGTAGAGTTGGAAAGAATGTTGAACCCCCACGTCTTTCTGGTGAAAACTTGCATGACGTTGTATTAGAGTATGATGACATTATATTTGGTTTTTAATTTGGTAAGCAAAATTTTCTAGTTTTAGTTTGACCCATAACTAGGTAAAGTAAAGTATTTTCTAGAAGCTTTCTTATTGGAATACTAATCTTTTTTGCTATAACATTAACATCATGTATATAGAAAAGAACTAATATTTTCATAAATGTAAAGGGAAAGACAAAGAAGTTATAATGGATATAGCATTGTTTTGTATCCATAAAAATATGGAGATGGTTTTTGATGGGTCACGGGTCACAAAGGCAAGAGTAAGCTTCATGTTAGAGAAAAATACACAACTACTAGTCTACCAATGGTTTAAAAGTTGTGTTTTCTTAATGGATATGCCTTGAACATATTAAGTTCGGTTAATCTGGCGGAACTTATTATGATTTGTTGCCAAAAAACAAATGAGATGCACTTATAGAAATCATATATTTATTTAGAGATATATACTTCAGCAAGTTACAGACATATCATGTTGAGAAACTTGAAATGATTATTATCGAGACATTATGCAAACCTGATATGATATTCACTTCATCATTTTTTAACTCAATGGAGCATCTACCTATATATTTACTATATGAGGCAAAAGTTAGAGGACTAGTCTATTATAGAGAAATGTATCCATTTGAGAGGTTAGATATTACAGATATAATGTCATTCATAAATTATTTTTATTATTTTTCTTAATTGAAAATATTAGTTTAATTCTATATAGGTACTTGTTCAATCTTATGAAAAAGGTTAAGAACAAGATGCATGTTGAGGCTTTAATATATGAGGCCTATATTGTTGAAGAGATCTCAATGTTTATCTTATACTATTTTGAACCTGATTTAAGAAGGAAAATCAATCGCGTTCTACAATATGATGATGGTGGTGAAGTGCCTTCCAATGAAAACTTGTTAGTATTCTTTAATCCTGGACAGCTCACATCTAAAAATATCATAAAAAAATATATATTTGTCTGAAATAGAGTTCAAATAAGCACACAATTATATTTTATTTAGCTATGATGTGTTGAGACCTTTTATTCAGTAAGTATATGCACTACTTAAACCTTGTTATAAATGTATTATTTGTATATTACAATATCATAAACTCATATAATTTTGAAAACTTTGTAAGCAACATCAATAATATTTTCTGTCTAATAACTCACAGCTAACCAAATCTCAAATATTTCGATTATAAGATTAGCAATTTATCATATGGTTCAAAACACATGTAAATACTATCACAAACTTCTTGCCTCTTGCAAGTTATTATATTTCATTAAAGAATTCTCTTTTACTATTCATTTTTTTTTACTTAATATACTAGATTTATCAAATATGAATGAGTACTAGTGTTTCATTATCTTTGTTAAGCCTAGGTCCTAAAAGAAAAGTTAAGCGCTACAACGAGTATTTTTTTCAATGCATATGTGTTTTATATTAAAGAATATAGGCATGGAAGAAAACATATAACAGTGGTGTTTATGTTAAAGGATCAATTTGTAGTGAGTTTAAAGTTGACTGTTATGGTAAATTAGAAGAAGTTATCGATTTGCAAAACATAATAAGCATAATAGAGTGTTTTTATTCAAATGTTATCAGTATGACACCACTGACAGAGAAATTAAAGTAGATCCTCACTATGTTTTGGTCAAAATTAACTCAAAAGCTAGACTCTATAATGTAAATGATGTCTTTGTTGTCATAAAGCAATCCTAACAAGTTTATTGCACATATACCCCTTCCTTTAGAAAGGATAAATCAAGAGTTGATTGGTTATCCATTTTAAAAACAAAATCTAGGGTCGTGTCGAGGTTATTCAAGATAAGAATGAAGACATAAGTGTGGGAGATGATGTCATTCAAGTTAATGAGTTAGTTAAACTATATCAAGTTTCTCCATCGATTAACTTAGAAGAATATTCAAAATTTCATATCTTTAATGATAGTTTTGTTGATGTTGATATAGAGGAGTTGAATATTGATCTGAGCTCCAGCAGATAAGCACAAGTCGATAAAGATAATGATGATATCAACATTGAAGATTACAATGCAATTAATGACAATTCAATTGAAGAAGAAGAAAAAAAATTATGATTGAGTATCAAAATATAAAAGTGTAAAGGAATATAAAGTAATATTATGGATGAAATTTTATATGAATAAATATTTATTTTATAATTGTTATGTTCACTATTGTTATTATGTTGTCCAAACAGTTTTCAATTTAAGTGTTTGTAAGGAAGATAGATAAGCAATACAGACACAATTTGTCATACACTGTGCATATCACCGTTGAAACTACCGACAGATTATATCCATCGGCATTTTATAGAGGTGATGAGAATTGTTCACTTATACATCGCTGATGGACTGACTGATGACCTATACTCATCGGTATTTTATAGAGGCGATGAGAACTGTTTACATCCACATCCCCAATGGAACTACAATGACTTATGTTCGTCTATATTTTCTAGAGACGATGAAAATCATTCTCCTACACACCACCAATTGAATAACAGATGACATCTGTTTGTTGGTATTTTCTAAAAGCGATGAGAAGTGTTGACCTCTTATATCGATGAAGTCCTTTGAATCACCAATGGAATGAAAAAAATAATTTGAATTCCAAAGCATGGGTAATTAATGCATTTTTTACTGTGTGTACTTATTTCACATTACTAATTGATTGTGAAAATTCTAAAGGTTTTTTTTTTAAAAAAAAAGTGCAAAATGAAAAATTCAAAGTGAATTCACCAATGGGATCACTAATGGATTAATTAAAAATAATATTATTTAATAGTATGTCAGTATTTCTCTCGTAAAAATCACAGTATAAATCTAAATAAGAGCCCTTTTAGTTCATTTTTTTCTTTCCTTCATTTCTTCCATTTTCAATTTGAAATCTTTATATGTTTTTTGGCTTTTAATCTCTATTCAAAATTTAAAAGATATGCATTGTGTTTCAATTTACTTAATGATTTTCTATTTTTTTTCTCTTTTCTTTGGTTTATTAACTATATATACATTGTATGTAGATAAAGTTTTAAAGTAAACACACTATTAAGGTAAGCATTTTTTATTCCTAAAGTCTATAGTTTTTTTTTTTGGTATTAATTTGTTGCCTATTTTATTGTTTTTATTGCAATAATGATTGATTGTTTTGTTGAATTTTCCATATAAATGTTAATTGAATATATAGGATTAAATTTAATTGTTTATCTCAATTTTATTGTATATATTGCATAATACAATGTTTGATTGTTTCTATGAATTTTAATTATTGTTATTAAATTTGTATAGATGTTAGTTGAATATATAGAATTAATTCTTTTTCTTTATTTTATTGTTAAATTTGAATAGATGTTAAGTTATATATAAGATTTTTTTCTCTCTCTATTTTACGGTTATGAACATTTTATTAACATTTTAAAAATGAGATGAAATTGAAAAATATAAAATTTCTGGAATAAATGAAATAAAATCAGCTGATTTGTGGCATATATATTATCAATTGTTTTAGGTGTGAAAAATTTTGGTAGTCTCTAGTATAGGGGAGATGATGCTAATTTTTTTTAAATAATCGAATTTGATTACATAATTATCCATCAAATTCATTTAGATTTGTATAATGAAATCAATAACATGTTGTGAGCATATGATCGCAGGTAGTTCTTTTAATAGTGAGGATGAAATGTCCTTTAGTGCTGATCAATAAGAGGCACTTGTTGCGACTCATGACACTATCTCTTCTAGCACGGTTTTATAGCCCAGAGGCAATGTGCCTTCATAGTAAGGTCAATTCACATGTAAGTACGAGGCATATTGGAAGGACGACCTTTTAGTGTAAATTTGTTTTGGTTTTAATTTTTTTTCCACTTATAACATAATTTGTGAATAACTAATTAATATTTCATTAATTTTATTTATTTTCGGGTTCACAAATATTGAGGCCGCTTGAGTAATAATATCAGTGTTTAAATCATTGATGAAGATTCTTTTATTTCAATGGAGTCAAGTTTCCAAATATCTAGATTGAAGACCTTATATCGATTCATGGTTTTGAAAATTTGAGGTTAGTGTTAACTTTAAATTTTACTAATTTATTATGTTATATTGTAATTATTGATTTATTTTTAATAAATTATTTATACATAAAAAAAAAATTCAAATGGGATAACGCTCATGACAATGTTGCAAGGAAAGTGTTGGAGAATCACGCGGTAGCTAAGTAACATCGAAAACATTATGATATCTTTATAAAAAAAAAATATTTTAAAATCTAATTTGTCACTAACTCATATGAAATTCATTGATGGATGTAGGTTGCGTGACTTTTGGTATAAAACATAGAAAAAAGCCAAAAAAAATATGCCATAAATAGGATGGAATGACATGGTTGTTTGGAGGGATTTCAGACCGCCATACATCCCGAAGGATATATGGGCACAATATATCCAACACATGACATCTAAGTGATTCACATGACACTTACAATCTAGTGCCGACAACCAAAACCGATAAATTCACTATTCAGTGACCATGCACACCGTCGACTCCATTATGTTCATTGCACATGCAAAATGGATGATAAGATTAATTTTAATTAAATCTATCGTTAATTAATTTTTTTATTTATAAATGTATTTAACTTGAAACATTTTTTTTTACAGGCTATATCTCTTAGACATGAGGCGAGCTCAATAGAATTGTTTGTAAAGATGCATGTGCTTAGTAAAGACTGTCAAAAGAAGGTGCAACAGTTGTTCAATAACAACGCTCAACACTTTGTGGTATGTTCGTTCAATCATTTTATTTCATAAGCTATTATTTTTTTGAATTGAATATGATAATTTCTTTTTTAATTTTCAGGAAACATATAATAGCTAGTTAAAAAAAAATACGGTGACGATTCTTCGACCCATTTAGATTTCGATAGATTTCGATCTTGATTTGTGGATGAAGATAGAATCATCAGGTGTATGGACTT
The DNA here is from genome assembly GCA_015708895.1 of Populus ilicifolia. Classification (NCBI taxonomy): domain Eukaryota; kingdom Viridiplantae; phylum Streptophyta; class Magnoliopsida; order Malpighiales; family Salicaceae; genus Populus; species Populus ilicifolia. The sequence goes on from SRLM01000318.1 coordinate 269,842, forward strand.
TCCAACACTACAGTCAAAAACTTGCGGATAGCTTATAATGTCTTAATTGTTGAGAGCTCTCGATCAGTATCGAGCACCCGATCTGAGAAGATCATGGTCTTAAAACAACACATGGATCATCTCACCAAGCAATATTAGTAATTCTCAATGAATTATGAATAAATTCATTAAATGATCATGAATATAAAATTATATATGGATGGTGTGTGCACCGCCATACATGTATGCCCCACTGAATACTTTTTGATAGCAATTGCACACTTGCTAAAAAAAAAAATCTACAGTCGAAATGTTTATACAAATCATATGTAATTTATCGTTTCTTTCTCTTGTATCCCCTCAAAAACTTCAGCCTGGGAAAGGTGATGAATACATTTGCCTGCCAACCATGATCCTGATTTCACTCTTGAAAAATTCATTTCGTTAATTTTACCTAGCATCAATCAATGTGATAGTAACTTCATTGACAGAGCACGATTCTGGCTTGCTTGAGGAAGAACTTGCATCAATCAACTTTCTTTCAGTGAAAAAACCAGGCTCTTTCGGTTGAGGCAATGTCCCTTCACCGCTTAACATTAGAACCACTGTTGACATGCTTGGCCTATCTTCTGGGGAGTGTTGCACACATAACAGACCCACATGGATTGACCTCATCACTTCAGTTAGATCGCAGGTTTCCACTATTAAATTATCTATCAGCTCCAAGGGTCTTCCCTCTTTGAACAGTTTCCATGCCTGAAAATCTCAAGACACATTTTGTTACTACATGCACTTGCTTCAACATAACTAAAAGGAAAAAAGATCACTGAGCCCTTACATGACCAAGAAGGTTGAGTTGATGTCCTGGATGATTAAACCCTCTATTTCTCTTCCCACTTACAATCTCTAACACCAAGACACCAAAGCTAAATACGTCGGATTTTATCGAGAATAGACCATCAATTGCATACTCCGGTGACATATATCCACTGCAAAAGATCAACAAAATCAGTAAATGAATTTCAAGCAACATATGAAGCTGCTTGTAACTTGTAAGCATTGTTTTTTCATCTTGAAATAAATAGGTGAAAAAGAAAAGAACATTAGTTTCTTACTATGTTCCAACTACTCTTTTTGTGTTTGCTCCTGTTTCATTCCCTCCGAAACTTCTAGCCATGCCAAAGTCTGAGATTTTTGGATTCATCTCGTCATCTAGTAAGATGTTGCTAGGTTTAAGGTCTCTATGAATAATTCTTAATCTTGAGTCTTGATGAAGATAAAGTAGTCCTCTCGAAATGCCATTGATGATATGTAACCTCCTAGGCCAGTCCAGTAATTTGCTTTGCTTTTGATCTGTCATAATACATTTATTACTGTTAATCCATGTTGACACCCAATCAATTCACTTGGGACTTCATGCTATAAACAAACATATCAATTTGGTAGGTTGATACCATTTATGTAGAAGTCTAAGCTTTTCTTGGGCATGTATTCATAGATCAAAATCTTTTCATCTCGTTGAATGCAATATCCTAGAAGCTTTACAAGGTTTCGGTGCTGAAGTTGCGCAATGCATTTAACTTCATTCATGAACTCATCAAGCCCTTGTCTGGATTCCTTGGAAAGCCTCTTCACAGCTATTTCTTGTCCATCGTTAAACACTCCCTGTAAAATATGCAATAGAGTTGGATATTACAATGATTTTTCGATGCTAATATGTCATTTAGATGCATGTGGACCTCAAATTTCAAGTAAAGGTGAATGCGTTACCTTATAGACAGGTCCAAAACCACCCTCCCCGAGAAAATTGGTGAATGAGAAGTCATTGGTAGCTTTAGCTAATGTAGTGAAGTCATAGTGTGGTAGATCAAGATCTTCCTCCTGGTGAGATATGGAGAAGCTATTTTCTGGAATCTGTTCCATCCCTGTGAAATGGTAAAGAGGGGTATAAACCCAAAAAAAAAAAGTTGTAATCTTCTTACTAATCCTACAATTTATAACCTCATTCATCGCATTCATAACTACAAAAGTACTAAAGAGGATCAAATATGAACTGATATTTGAAGGTAACGTTGCTTACTTGACCTCCCATGACTGGTAGCATCTCTCTTTCGCTGCTTCCTTTTCTTCCGCATGAACAAGCATATGCCCATGCATATGACGAACAGTGATGCCAATATTGAGGCCACTATAACACCAGCTTTGCTATTTCCTTCGGAGCCACCTTGATCTTGATTTGCAGCAGCTACAAGAAAATTGCCATCATGAGTCCGTAATCAATTTCGAGAAATGTCTCCATATGAATGAAGAGACAATGACCTACAGAGAATTTTTAATTTCCTTTTCGAGATTACATTTTAACATAGTTGATTGCGCATTTTGGTGATAAACTCTTGCTTTCAGGATTGTGTGTTAGCAAGTCGATCTCGGCAATATGACCAGATTAACATGACTTTAGTAACTTCAGGGACCAGTTTGACCAGAAAACTCATTGCGTTCTAAGATTTTCTATTGACAATATTGTAATGCTATGTCAGCTACCACTTATCTAGACATGTGCGGAGGAAAGCAAACTGGAGAGGTGTGAATTTAGATAGACAGTTCAGCCACAATATCTTGAACTAAATCTCTAGTTTGACAAAGTTAAAACTAGATGTTTCTTTCTCTGCTGTCTTGAAAAGGACATGGTGATATTCATATTGGATTCAAAGACGTCCTCTAACATTTCACATGTTGGGCAGCTACTTGTTTTTTTTTAAAAAAAAAAAAAAACAGAAATCATGAACATGATATTAAACTGATATTTCTAGATTTTTTCTTCAAAATAATTATGAAATGCAGCAAGTTTTTAATTACCTGCTTCAGAAGCGGCCATCCTAATGTAAAGATCCTGCCCATCATCTGTATACTGTCTGATATCGATCAGGTCTTGATCAAACCAGAGAAAGCATCCACTTCCTTTCCCTCTTAAATCTGAATTGGCATAAGCCATGCAAGAACAATTCTTCAAGCATTCTGCCCTGCATTCCTCCGTGGTCATGCTTATATTAACCATCCAACTATTCCCTTGAGGCAGTTTAACGTTGGAATACTTGATGAATCCATCCCCAATCTTGCAATCCAATGGCGTCCTTCGAATGCATCCACCAGACCAGTCTGCCTTTTGCCATTGTGCTTGGTTTTTCGGCACGAATCTGTTCAAACAACTGCAGGCAGGAGAAGTGCCGATGTTGCACCTTCCATAAGCACCGCATAAATTATAATTATCGCAGTTGTCCGCCGGCGCGCTGGCGTACACAATCCAATTATTAGTTCGATCTATCCAAGTAAGCCGATTCATGACACCATCTTCATACAAAACCAACGTTGTAATAACAGAGATGTTAAACAGATCATAAGTGAAGTATGCTATCTCGTCATTGAACACAAAGGTATAGTTATAAATGGGATCTGGTTTCAAATAAGGCAGACCGCTAAACCCGATGCCATTCCACGGCCCTGAACGAGACTTCAAATCTGAATTATGATTGACAACCAACTCTAAACGCTTGGGGTCAACCTCAAAAACATAGTCGCCTGGAGAAGGATCATCGGCGCTCTTCCACGATGATATGATCACGTCCAAGCCTGGAGCTATACGCCCAACTTTCATTCCTGGTAGAAACGTATTGCCAGGATGATGGAAACTTTGCCAGAAGATATTTTCCTGGCTATTATCATCTACGTTTCTGACAACAAGATTTCCTGTTTCCAGAAGCTGCGCAACCGGGTTTTGCGCTTGCCTTGATGAGTTGGAAGACCAAATGACACTGTTGTTCTGATTGTAAAGCATGAGAATTCCCCTTTCATCGACCTTGAAAACTCCAGATTTATCAGCGATTGGTGTTTCTCTGTTGGCAACCCAAACGACTCTTCCCTTAGATATCTTGTTGTACCATATTCCAAAGTATCTTTTGGTGGAATTTCCAGGGCTGAAAAACCCCATTTCGTAGTTTCCACCACTTGATACAATGGTCTTCTCATCAGTGATGTTCTGGTTTGCAGCTATGGTATCTGCTGCCAAGGAAGTTGTTAAGGAAGAAGTGAAACAGGAGAAGAAAAGAAGAATGTGAAGGGCAATTAGGCCTTTCATCTCTGTTATCAACCAAAATTTATTTCAGTTTGAAAACCAGGCGATGGTATTAAATGAGTGGTGAGGACTGGGTCAGTTCTCATGACCTCCTTCATCGTGTTTACAGTTTGACTCCAATCCAGGAGCACAATTATAAAGAATTAGGTAATCAAGTGCTTCAAGCAATGATTTTTTATTATTATTATTTAAATATTTGGATGAATGCGACAAATGTGAGAAACTGAGGATGCTTTTCTTCAATAATTTTTCATATCAAGTTCACGAACAGGTATAGAAAAGATTGTGAGATTTGTGCCGTTGATTTTTAGAATTTCTTTCAAGAAATAAGATGATTACCATAAAAAAAAAAAAAGAATTAACTTATGATTGTTTAATAATCCATCAATGAATGGGATTTTATAAACATATCTTCGCATGTTTTTTTGGAACACAAGATAATTTCAATTCATGAAAAACTAAATAGAACCTTAAAAACAACAGATGGAAGTAAAGAATGCAGCACTAATTGGTAGAAATTAAATAACATAATCTTTAAAGTAATTTAATGATCGATGTTGAATTTATTTTTTAAATCATTACAAGTTTGAGTTTTTTAAGTTATTAAAGATTTATGTAATTATTAATTTATTAAAAATTTATAAAATTAAATTAATTAAAATAGTCCAAATCCTCCTTAAAAAAAAACTAAAGAGTCGCAGTTATCCTGAATAGCAGATTTTATTTTTATTTTTATTCTTCTTCGGACAGAACGGGTTTTGCAAGGCATCAACCAATCCACTTGCAAGGGGTTGATTGGCAAGTAGCCGCCCCAGCCATCCACAGAACGCACTGAATCCTTGACAAAGCTGACCAATGACTCTGCGTGTCGAGCTAATGGGCGTCTACCCCAGAGTTGACTGCCATTGTCGGCCAGTCAGCTTTGAATTGTTTAAGTATAAAGCAGAAGTGATGGCTCTAGTTCGTGAAATGTTATCTCACTCCTCTGCGGTTGCATTGGGACCACATAATTATTTAGATTTTTCTGCTTTGAAAATGTGACCTCTGCTTTTCGAAAATCACACCCAAATGTAGAAATTAAGGGTCTGAAAGGCAAGTAATTTTATTTCCAGGAGTTTATCCATTTCTGACTTTGGAGGAAAGTATGAATATTATAGAGATCATGATGATGGCAAACTCATTCACCTACGGCACGTTTAAGTACAGTGATTTGTTTTTTATTTTTAAAAAAAATTGAAAAAATTTTAAATTTTAAATTTAATATTTTTTAATTTTTAATTTACGTTTTTTTATAATTTTAATATGCTGATTTCAAAAATTATTTTAAAAAAATATAAAAAATATTATTTTAATATATTTTCTAAAATAAATATTTTAAAAAACAACTATAACTTCACTTTCAAATAATTTTATATTTTAAAAGTGTTTATTTTTTATTAAAAATTATTTTTTTTATTTTCAAATTATTTTGATATGCTGGTATTAAAAATAAATTTTTAAAAATAAAAAATATTATTTGATATATTTCTAAAAAAACACTTTAAAAATCAACTAATACCACACTTCTTTATAATAATAAAAAAAAGCTATAAATGAATGTATGAGCCTTTAGATATTCAAACTCCATTTGTGTTTAGTTGATTCAACATGTGCTTCGGCTAATCTTATGTTTAATACAGTATGGTTATTAAATAGGGGGCTTTTTTTATGTATCTTATTAAGAAAAAGAAAAAGAAAAACTTAAAGTTTGGTTAATAAAAAATCACAATTTATATTTTTTGGAAATTTATTTCTTTTTTACATCATAATTGCTAAAATCTACCACAATATCAACCATAGGTCTCTGACGAAGTGGACTCGTGTTTTGCCTGATTAAGATTAATGGAATGGTGATTTGTTTGCATACTGTAACGTCCTCGTAATTATGGAAACCATGGCCCCCTACAAGGCCACGGAATGCTCTGTCTGGAGTCTTCGGTCTTCTGTGAAAAGAAGTTTGAAATGGAAGTCTCCTTTCAGACCGGAAAAGATGGGCGACCTTTCATGGTTACAAGCACCAAAACAGGAGGGATGAAACGACGGTTCATGCATATTCCATACTTTATTGAAAGAAAACCCTCTCGCTTGATCTCCTTTATTTTTTATTAAATCAAAATTTTATTTTTTAATATTTATTTTTCATCTAAAAAACTAGTCAGAAAAAAATTAGTTTGATGTTAATAATTTTTTTTATTTTTTATTTTATCTCTTAAAATTTAATTCAATTTAATTTTTATATCAATTTTAATTTTTATGTTTTTCTCTTATCATTTTTTTAATTGGATTTAGATTTAGTTTTTTATCTTTTTTAATGTTTATTTAAGATAATTTATGAAATTAAATATTTTTTCACTTTTATTCTCTGTCAATTTTTTATATATATTGAATTTAGTCTTTATTTTTTATTATTTATTTTATTTTAAATAATGTATAAAAATTAAAATTTTATTTTTTAATTTCATACTCTTTTAATTTTTTTATCTCTAAGATTTAATAATTATTTTTTTATTATTTTTTGTTTTATTTAAGGGTTTTTTTGAAATAATATTTTTTTATTTGACATTACTCTAGTAAATTAGAAGGTCTCATTTGATCTGCTTATACTTATTTCTTATATTTGAATAGCCTTAAAAAAATTCTAAACACGTGAATTGATTTAACGAATTCAATTTTTAGAATCCCAAATAGCTATATATTAGTTTAAATACATATCTATCATTTGGAGACGAAATAAACCATTTAGCTATTCACTTGAGGAAGGGCTGGCGGTTGAATTTGAATGTATGTTTATTTATTTATTCATTATTTTTCATAAACTTTACTTTATTTTTAGTTTTTATCGAAATTTTTTTTACACAAATTATTTTAATAAAATTCCAATTTTAATGATAATCCAAATAAATATTCATTTCTAAATATATAAAAACTCAAAATTTCAACGGAATTATGAGTCAATTAACAAAACATTCACAAACCAAGCAATAACAAATCATAAATAAAACTAGATTTCTAGAAGATAAAAAAGGAAACGAATAAACCGAAAAACTAAAGATAGAATATTTCAAAAATTGAAAACAATTTGTTGTTTCTCTCTCATCCAACCCTCCAAAATGCCATACATGCAAATAACATATCATAACCATGCTTAGAATTATAAAGAAAAAGTCAAATAAAAGCATGTTTATTATTCTAATAGCTTTTTCTAGTTAAACAAGGTTAGAGTTTTAATCATTATATTATTTTTATTTTTATTTTCTTTGAATTCTTATTTTAAAAAAGTAGAGTTTGGGTGACAGGCTAATATTTTTTGGCGTGGCCATTTGCTATATATATATATATATTAATGAAATCAAAGTCTTTGTTAGAGTTAAGAATATTTTTTTCTTTAATAAAGTTAGAGATATTTTGCATAATTAAAAATCAAACAATAATGGATACTTTTTTTAATAATTAATTTTATTGAAAGAACAAAATTTTAAATTTATAAATATGAAAGCTACTCGTATATTAACATTGATGAAAGTGCATTTGTTTTAGTGTAGTCATATTTTCAAAAATCTTAAATGAAAGTTTATAATTAATGCTTGCTTTGAAAAGTTTAAAATTAGTATATACATAAATATTTTTTCTTATTAAATTCAGTTAATTTTTTTTATTTTTAACAAACTTATTATTTTATGAAATTGACATACAAGAAATTTTTTTATTAAGAGCTGCCTAACAACGCTGTTACTAGAAGGGTATGGAAGAATCATATAACCATTAAATAAGACTAAATTCAAAATGTAAGTGTTTTATTTTTAAAACATATTCAATTTTTTATCATCTTAATCGATAATGTATTTCACGTATCAAGTTGTATGATTTAAGGTATGAGGCATAGAAAAATCAAAGAAATATCCAAAATAAAGAGGTCTTTTAAGCTAGAAGAACATGGTTGTGTGGAGAGATTTCAAACCTCCACACATTTCAGAGGTTATCTAGAAAGTTTATATCCAATACATGATATTTGAGCATTTTGTGTGGTGGTCGCAGTCCAATGCAAATAATTAGAACAAGAAGATTCATTGTTCAATTAACAAGCACACCAACAAATCTTTTCTATTTTTTTTTTGCATGCGAAGCGGATGGTAAAATTTTATTTTATTATAGATATTTTTTTAAATAATTGTTTTATATAAAAATATTTAACTAACAATAACTTTCTTTTGCAAGCTACAATTTTTTAATGTAAATCAAGATCGATAAAGCTTTTTGTTGAAACTCACATATAAAATGAGGATTATCGAAAAAGGATGCGACAACTTGTAGATAGTCAAGCTTAAAAGTTCATGATAAATCTGATTTTACAATTCTTTTCTTAGGTTATTGTTTTTTTTAAAAAAATCTATTGACTTGTTTTTTTCTTCTTCTTTTTTCAGGAAACATATAGCATCCGATTATAAGAGAGATATGAAACAATCCTTCAACCCATCTAGAACATGATATGTATATGTGGTTAGAGACTACTCGATGGATATGATAGAAATCAGATTTACAATATTTGAAATAATATATCCAAGGAAAGTCATAATATATCAACCGATGGTTCCTCACAAATATAGTCTAGACAATTATACAAGAACATGTTCCAACTTAGATGACCTAGCTTAGTGCTAAAATGACTTGGTTTATGTTTAAAATGATTAGACTTAGATGATTATATGAGAAGTTGTTATCAAATCTTAGTGGTTCATGTGATCTATCTCATCATTCACCTGGTCCTATAAAGATTTGTCTCTTCCTTCTCTTTCATGTTATGTCCTTTAGATAAATTATATTCAATACTATTTTTATATTAATAATAAAAAAATTATTTTTTTTATTTATTTTAGTTCTATTTCTTTTAATTTTTTTAATTTTGTTTATTTTATTTTTTTTAAAAAAAATTGAATACAATACCAATGAAATTATTGATGAAATAATAATGATATATAAAATTATTAATAAATTAAGTCTCTAAAAAAGTTCTAGTCATGGAATCACCCATGAACTAATTCTCTTGAAAAGTTCTAAAATGTTAAGAATAAATTACAGGAGCATTTCATTAACAATGTTAATTTCATCAGTAATACGAATTTAATAACTGATAAAATTATCAATGATTTATTTTATTTGTAACATGTATACTCATTAATAGAATTAACGATTGAATGATACCGGTGAATTATTTTTGTTTGATTTTTTTTTATTTGTAAATCCATTGACATTTAAGTTATTTTCCGATATAATTAGTGTTTAAATATTAACAGAACATTTTATCTGTATTATATAATATTCTCATCGTGTACAATAAAATTGATTTTTTAAGACATTCATTATAAATATAATAATGTTATCATAAACAGAGGCAGAGAAGAGACCCAGAGGACGAGAGAGAGAGAGAAAAAGGAGAGAGACCAAGACTGAGAGGAAGAAGAGGAGAGAGAAGGACAGAACAAAAGAAAAGAAAAAAACTAACAAAGAAAGAAGAAGAACAGAAGGGAAAAAAAATAGAAAACAGAGAGAGATAGGGGAAGCAGAGGAAGAACCGGTGAAAACCGTCATCGCTGACACTGTCTTCTTCATCTTCATCCACCGTAAACGACAGTAACCGCCGCCCTTCGTGACAGTAAATATAAAGCATAGAACAGAAGAACAGAAGTCCTTTCTTTCTTAAAATCAACCAAAGAATTAGATCATAACTTGTCTCCACAGCGGGAGATCGCAACTAGCAATGCAATCATAGCCAAATCAAACAAGCACCCATAAAAGTACGCCACATGAACCAAATCAATCTCCCAAATTCAGTATTTACTTGATGAAGGTGTGAGAAAATATGAAGATGAAAACTAAGCACAAGATTGAAAATTCGTTTGTAGTTAGAAAGGAAATTTCGTCAAAATAAGAAAATTAAAATAGCTACCAGGGAAAAACTACATGACTTAAGCTAATAAAGAACAATGGGTTTTTATATATCTAATCGAATCATGTAAACCTTTATTTCCCCAGCACCCAAATGCCTAAGCAAGAACTACGGCTTATATCGTATACCACCTTCTCATTTAATAATATCTAATTATATTTTACTTTAAAATTAAAAGGTAGTTTAATTGATTAAGTTTTTAATTTGTTTTTTAATAGTATTTAAATAAATTTATTAAAAATTTATATAAGTGTTAATTTTAAAATTTATAAAATTAATTAAGATATATATACACTAAACCGAACAATGAAAAAAAAATCTATATTAAAATAAATTAAATGCAGCTTTTCCTTTTCATATACAGAGAGACCACGCAGTCATATTAAATTGCTGAAAGTCCAAAGAGGATGCTTCGAGGAGCTGCCATCTCTAGGTCCATCTAATTCCTTCTTTTTCCCAGTTTTCGGCCCATGTGATTTCTAATGCAATTTTTTAAAAGGTTTTCTTCATTTTGTTTGTATTAATGATAATGCAGTAGATTGTATTTTAAAATATTGTTAATTTAAAAATATATTAAAATAAAAAATTTATTTTTGATATTAATATATCAAAATAATTTAAAAACACTAAAAAAATTAATTAAAAAATTAAAATTTAATAGTACTACCGAACACTTTTTAAGAATTGAACTAATTATATAACCCGTATGATGCCTCGAGTTAATTTTTTAAAATTAAAAATTAAAAAAATAAGATATAAAAGTATTAAATCTTTAAATAAAACTATATTCAAGGGTCTTGAGTTTAACTGCAATACTTGATTAAAAAATTATATTTATAATATTAATAATAATATTAAATTTATATAACCTAAGTTTAAGTGAGTTTAACTGCAATACAAGACCCAATAACCTTGAATGTGGGTTTGGCTGAAAAACCTAAATTAATTGGGTTAAACCTTCAAATAAGGTTAATCGTTATACTTGAAATTTGCGTTATGAAAGTTTGATAACTAAATAAAAAAAATAATTAACTGAGTTAAACTGTCAAATCAAGTTAACCCGTCAAGTCTGAGATATATATTATAAAAGTTTGATAATTAAATAAAAAGAAATTTAACATTAACAAATCAAATTAAACAAAAAAATAATTAAAAAAACAAAAAAAATTTGGGGTTAACCTGATTAACTCATTAAAAAATTTAATATTAACAAATTAAATTAAAAAAATTATTAAAAGAAAAAACACAAAGAAAAAAGCAAAAAAAAAAACCCTATAAAGACATAAAAAAAGAAAAAAAAAAGAAAGCTCAAAGTATTTAGTATATGTTATTATTATTATAATATTATATAAGTATAATTATAATATATAAATTATATTATTATAATTATAATATATAAGTATATGCATGAAAAAACAACAGTACTTTTTCTATCCATTATAAAATATTAATTAATACTTCAATTAAATATAACTATCAACAAGAAACGTGTCTTAAAAAATTAAAAAATAAAGAAACTCTAAATGAGTCACTGAGTGTCTAAACTTATATAATTTTCAAATGTTTGAATTTTATTTTTATTTAAATGTGTGTTTGATTTTTTTTAATTTTGTATAATAAAGTATCATCTAAGTACATTGGTCATTAATCACGTAAACAATGACATCTAAAATAATACATAGGATTAGCATCATTAATGATATCACATCAACAACAAATAAATGAGGAGATATTTTCTTATAATTTATTAATATTGCCATACTTAAATATTAATCTTTAATATCTAGTCATCACATTCTAATTTCTTTATTTTTCTTTTTTATTTTACTTATTTTTTATATTTTAATATCTAGTCAAATATACCTTTTAAGATATCAAAAACTTTTGAGAACTCTTGAATTTATTTGTAGGTTTTTTATATTTTTGTATGACTTTACTTAGTATTGAATTATAGATTTATACTGTGAAATATAAATTTAATATAAAATATATATTTATCTTTAATGTTTTTCTTTTATTTTCTCAAATAAAAAAGAAAGAAAAAAGGAAACTCCCTCATGGAAAAAATACAAAGAAAAATGTTTTGCTTTCAATTCAAAATTTTATTTGTTTATTTATTGATACCAGAATTAGAAATATTTATATTTATTAATATCAAAATTAGAAATATCTTAAATAGTTATTAATGTCAAAATTAAAAATCATAATACTAGAATTGAAAAATATCCTGAACCCTAATATTCATTAATATTAAAGTTATGAATATCATTCTCTGTTATGTAATATTTATCAACACTAAAATTAAAAATATTTATAGCTTGAATATTCAAATAATATAAAGTCAAGAATATTATAAGCATGTTTAGATTTTTATTTTTATTTATTGGTAAACAGAAGGTAAAAGATACTTTTTTTTAATCACAATGAAAATCTATAAGATATAGGATTTATAAATGGTTAGAATTTGAGGATTTGATAATGAATTGTTTAATTGTAAGATTTAAAAATTTTATTTAATATTAAAATTAATGTGTAACAATGAATCAAAAAATTAAAATATATATAGAGAAAGCTTTTGAAAAAGAGTCTTGAATAAAAAGCCGATCAAGGAAAAGTTAGGAAAAACAAATAATTAGAGAAGGAAAAAGTCAATCACTTTTTACTCAATCATAACTTTTTTTTAATATTTAGAAAAGTACAACATAAATACTAAAAATATATTTGCAAACACAATGCAAACCATATTTATTGAAATTTTAAATTTTTTTATTTAAAATAATTTTTTTATGTTTTCATATTATTTAGATGTATTGATCTTAAAATTAATTTTTTTTTAAAAAAATTATTTTAATATATTTATAAATAAAAAATATTTTAAACTGTTATTGCTATTACAATTTTAAATATACTAATAACTAAAACAAGCAATTGAGTATATAATCTAATAAATAAATTTAAATAAATTAAACTAAAATATAAATGAAAATTTAATCTCTCAACTGTTTAGACTTTTTTCTGTAGTTTATAATCATACAAATACATAAAGAATGTCTTGAGTCACCATCACAAATATAATTCATATTTCACATCATCAGACTACTTCATAATTGCCTTCATTATAGATGTATTGCGACAGGTTTCCACCATTGTAGATATTGATTGTCCAGCTGGAATCAATCAAGCAAAACTTAGCACCAAAGGAACGGTTGATTATTTAAAGCAAACAAGGCTTTCTATCAGGAAACCTCACCTTATTCAAGGCACTGATGAATTTAGCATTCCTCAACTTCAAGAGATTTGGGGATTCAACCGTTTATGGCTGCAAGCCATGCATAATCTCAGCTCCAAAATTGCAAAGTCACGTAAACGTGAACTTCACTTTATAATGCCTGTTGATTAGCGAAAGACTACCGAACTTCACTTTATAATTCATTTCGATTCTCTTCCGCATGCAAGGAGCACGAAGGGTGGTTACAGCAATCGTTTGCGGAATATAACCTTATTGAACATCAGTAGTATCCTTAGTGCCTCGGAGACAATCCAGTGCTGCAAATGTTAAGAGAGTTGAATAACCTGCCAAAAGAGTTGAATAACCTGCAAATGTTAGACTAGTAGGATATTTTAGGTTTCAGCTGCGAATCACAAGCTTTTCTTCAGATGTCCCATCAACAGAAGAAGAGGACACGGCTCTGCCATCCACAAAGAGCACAAGCTTCCATTTTTCTTCCTTCCAGCTCAGATGAGATTCGATACCAAGTCAGAATGGTCTGTTGGACTCGCCATAGGATTGATTTGAGCAACCGTCTACAATCCCAGGACGGCATTGATTATAGAATTAAGGAAATGCTGCAAGATTTTATTCTTATTCTTCTTGCTGTCCCTTATAAGTGAAAAATGAAAGCTGGATTCAATCATTGTTGCCAATGGCAAATGGCGCAAAACACTAGGCACTACACTTCTTTTACCAAAATCGTTTGCAGAATTAATATAACCTTATTGAACATCAGTAGTATCCTTCGTGCCTCGGAGACAATCCAGTGCTGCAAATGTTAGAGAGTTGAATAACCTGCCATGCGATTGTTGTGCTGAACCAAAAATGATGGTCTCGGAGTATTCAGAGGCATCACCCCTTCTATAATCCAGTGCACAAATAGAACTGGTACGATATTTAGGTTTCAGCTGCGAATCACAAGCTTTTCTACGTATGTCCCATCAACAGAAGAAGAGGACATGGCTCTGCCATCCACAAATAGCACAAGCTTCCATTTTTCTTCCTTCCAACCCAGATGAGACTCGATACCAAGTCAGAATGGTTTGTTGGACTCGCCAAAGTATTGATTTGAGCAACCATCTACAATCCCAGGACGGCAATGATTATAAAGTTAAGGAAATGCTGCAAAATTTCTTCTTCTTCTTGCTGTCTCTTATGCGTGAAAAATGAAAGCTGGATCTTTTGCCCACCAAAAATAATGATGGAGTTGGGCTAATATAATTACAATGGCAGAGCATAAATTTAACAATAAATAAAGTCTAGAATTTAACACAAGCGATTATAATGACAATTCCCACATTACCAATAACCAATCAAAAAGCAAACTTGGAGGAGGTTTTTTTAATTGGGAACTTTAAAATCTTTTCCCCCCATAATTTGGAACTTTAGACTTATTCTCAAATTAGGGTATTATTTGCCACATAAACAATTCTACTAGTCCTCGTCATCTTTTTGTTGGATTGTAAACAAACAACATTTAGAAATTTCACGGAATTATCATTAAATATATAGTATATCAATTTAAACTAAAAAAATTTTAATCTAACTTTTTGATTAACTCAGGTTGTTTTAAAGTAAATTATCTGAGAATTATTTCAACATAATTTTATTGACTAAGTAGGTTAAAAAAAATCTAAAAAAAATATCAGATTCATCACAGTCAACTTATTAGATTCACGACCCGATCACTAGTTTAAGTTTATTTATTTTATTTTATGATAAAAAGTAAATTAAAAAATTAAAAAAATTAATTTTCAATTAACTTACTATATCAAATGATAAAATTTAATAAAAATTCAATATTAAAAAATATAATTAAAGAAATAAACAAAAGATAAAGAAAGCCACTAAACAAAATTATAGGTCTGGTACCAAAAAACTTGTGTGGAGGTTAAAGATAGGTCTTGGATCTTTAATTTTTTTTACAATTAATAAACAAGTCATAAAGAATAAAAGAATTATGTAACAGATAACATTTAATAAAAACCCAATATTTAAATAATAAATTAAAAAAACACAAAAAAACCAAAATACTAAAAAACAAAGGTGAACATGAAGGAACTTTTATTATTTAACAAAAACTTAATTTTTTTTCCTCCTAATAAGGAACTTTTAAGCTTATTTATTTCTTTATAGATATCCTTAGTGCCTTATATATATATTATGTCCTATAGAAAAGTAGCAATTTTAAGTTTCATGTCCAAAATCAGTAAAATTCAGTTATACTCCTCTCTAAAACACTTATCCTAGTCTTGTCCCTTAACATTTAATCCCAATTTCGCTTTATGTGTGATATATTGATAAAGTCTGCAAACATATTATATTATAATTTAAACAAAAGTGGGAAAAACACTATATATTTATTATGAATATAGATTTATTGTATTATGACCACACTATAGATATAAAATGTTTACATTATAAACCGCACTATAATATTAGTGCAAGGGGCGTTATTTTTCATGTTTTTAGTAAAAAAATACTGTTTGGTCCAGCTGAGTAGCTATACCTTATAGCGTTGGGTCTATTATTCAATATAACCTAAGAAGGGTCCTGCTGGATACTATTTCTATATAAAAAAAAGCTTTTGGGGAAGAGTAAAGAGCTAAGCTACTAATATTGTGGTCAAGGTTATACCTCAAAAGGTCAGCGAAAAAACTAAGGTTTCATATGTGTTATATCTTTTTGAATGAGTGAGAACTTATAAGAATGAATTTTATTCTTTTTTTTTTTAAGAAGTAAAATAAATAAATAAATAAAATAAAATAGATTCTCCAAACTACATCCCCAATAATGTTAGATCCTACACATATTGGGACCTAATAGGGTTGGGTTCTCTAACCCATAATGTTAAGTCCTATCACTGTAGGATCATAGAATATTAGGTCCAATTGCTGCTAGACCTGATAATTATGCATCATGCTAAGGAGCCGAATCCAATAACATGCAGTATCACTCAATACTTTAATTTTTTTCTTTTTTTATATGATAAAGAAAAAATGAATTAACCGATGATTTTTTTTTTCATTTGAGATTGTATTGAATTTTTTTAATAAAACATGTTTATTTTTGCATTTCAAAAATACTTTTAAACCAATTGAAAATTTTATATTTTTTTAATTCAAATTAATATTTTATTATGTTTTTGTATTATTTTTATGTGATGATATAAAAAATGAATTGTAAATATTAAAAAAATATTATCTCAATATATTTTTTTTAAAAATAATCGTTACTGATAATATAATAATAATATAATAACTGGCATAGTAGGTTAATAACAATTTTTTTCTCAAATATAAAAATGCTTGAGTTAGGTTAACAACATGAATGTATTTGCAACATCACTATCTTAAAAAAAGTGTTTTCTACAATAGAAACATGAATAGCGTATAATAGAGTAGCATCCAATACACTGATAGCTAATTTATTTTATTTTTATTTTTTTTTAAGATATTTTTAATTTTGTGTTTTTTTCTCTTACAATTTTTTTTCTTTTCTCTTATATTTTTCATATTGTAAAGAGAAAATATAATGATGAGACTTTCTCTATATTATACAAAAGTTAGGTGATAATATTTTTTTTAAATTTGAGGTTGGGTTGAATTTCTTTATTAAAGTATGTTTTTGTGATTTAAAAATATTTTTAAAAAAATTGAAATTTTTTATTTTTTCCTTTATTCAAATTAATTTTTTTGATGTTTTTGTATTATTTTAATGTGACGATATAAAAAATAAATTTTAAAAAATAACCATTACGTAATAATATAATAGCTAGTATATCGGTCTGAACTCCGCGATGAGTCAACATTATTTTTTTTTAAATGTAAAAATGCTTAACTTGTGTTAAAAACATGAAATGTATTTTCATCATCATTATCTTCAAATAAAATATTTTTTTTTACCGTAACACCATCAATAACACATAGTAGAGCAACACCCAATACATTAGTAATCAATTTCTCATGTTTAAGATATTTTGATGATAATTTTTCTTCATTTTATGTTGGCTTGAATTTTTTTTTATTAAACCATGTTTCTTTTTGCCTTTTAAAAATATTTTTTTAATTTTTCTTTACTTTAAATTATTTGTTTTCAAATTTCTTAGAGAACTGGATGAGTTTTTGATCTGCGAGAAGATATAATTGAGTGTGCTTTTGAATATTTGTTTTTATTTGAGTGGAAAATTAATCATTTTGTGACATTTTGCACTGCATTTTTTAGAATTTAGGGTTTAGTTAAAATCAATTGTAATTTCATAATAAAATTTATAGAAGTTTAAAAAAAGGGTAGAGGTAGACCAAAAAAACCAAAAGTTAAATAAGAAGGAAAGTGAAGATAAGAAATTAGATCTTGCTATAAGCACGTTGAGTCTTGTTTCTGCTAGGATCTAAAAGAGTTGAATCTATTTGTCTAGTAGGACCTAACAATGTTGAATCCTAGAGCCAACAAGATCAAATAGAGTTGAGTTTTGTTACCAATAAGACTCAATAACTTTGGTTCTTCTTACTTTGTAGGACTTATTAGTGTTGGGTCCTGATGTCGAATAGAATTCATACCTATTAGTGTCGAATCTAGTTGCCCAACTAAATCTAACAACTTTTGAACTTTTAGGCTGTCAAATTTAAGGTTTTTGGGTCTAGCTTTGCTACAAAATCCAATGCTATCGGGTTTATTTTTACAACCAAACCCAAGACTATTTTAGGTCTGACTTGATTGCTAAACTCAAGATACTTAATATATTCTCTATGTTTTATATTTTTTTATATTTGGAATTTTTTTTATTAATTTGTTGTAGAGCATGAGCTAATATGCTAGTATAATTTAAAATTAAACTAGTAGTTTTTTTCTTCCTTTAAATAATATATCAAATCACTAGATATAATTTTCATAAAGATCTAGGACTTGGGCTTGATGAAAAACTTGCAAATTCAAATGAGGAATACCGCAAAGAGGATGAAGAGGAGGAACCCGGGCCACAAGGGCTCATGTATTTGACCCATTCAAAAAAGGGTAGTTCATGTGATCTTGACATCGAACATGAACCTTTTTAGACAATGAGTTAACCCTTTTGATAGGGTCAGCTTTAGCTTTATGTAGATTTGACCAAGAAGTAGCCTCCCGACACATATAAGAATGATGAAAACAAATCTCATATATCATATGACATCATACTGGTTGATAATGGACAATCATTTTTGTTCCTCCTCCCTTAATCATATCATCTTGATGATTCCAATCTAGTGGTGAGAGGGGGGGAAGAAAACTGATGAATATATATTGATTTAATTTGTTTTTATATTTTTAAATATTTATTTATTTTTATTTTAAATTATTATTATATTTTTAATTTTTTTAGAAATTTTGATGTGATGATATTAAAAATAATTTTAAAAATAAAAAAAATATTATTTTGATATATTTTTGAGCGAAAAAGCATTTTAAAAAATAACCATTATTATATTCTTAAATATCTTTTAAATTATATTCTCAAATACCTTTTAAATAAAAAAAATAAATAATTTTTTTAATAAGATCAAGTTTAATTAATCTTTCCTTTATTTTTTAAATCCAAAACAATCCAAAACCTTAAATATTGAATTTCATTTAATATCAATCAAACATAATATATAACAAATTATTAAATACAATACGAAATATGCCAAACATAAAGCAAGATAATCCTACTCAATTTTATTAAGCAAATTCAATCTATATTATCCAACATGACAACCACTAAATTTCTTCTTTTCATTACGTGACAGGTCTTTTCACCAATAAAAGAGGTTAACGAACACAAAAAAAAAAAAAANAAAAGGCACCAAAGATTGCATGGCAGCATCCAAATCCAAACCCATTTCTCCAAAAAGAACAACCGCCCAAAATTTCTCACCTCTTGGTAAATGGCAAAGCAACTCCAAAAGTCCCGCCTCTATCGACCTTCTCCATGAAGCAATAAATCTCCCCCGAGTTTTCGTTTCATGTTGACAGTTCTGCCCCTCATGACATCCCCTTCTCCTCAAAGGAAGTTATCCAAGGAGTCCCACCCTTACTCTGTTTTACATATACCATTTTACCCCTATACTCTTCACAAAAGACCACAAGACAATGCCTTTACTTCTTCCAAATTGTCAACTCTACCCCTGCTGACCTTCCCAAAATCTCGCAAGAGGCAGGAACCCGCCTCCAGCTTTCCAGTAGAATGACCGTCTTACCCCTGAACAACCTTCCCAGAAACCCCATAGGCAGCAGCTCCCATGAGAAAGTGGATGCGGTCTTGACCGACCTTCCTTCCTTCCTTGATGACCTGTCCCTTGGTTGTCTTCTATGGCCTCTCCTTCTTGGAAAAACCAATTCCCCACTCCCTATCTATATAAACCAAACCCACGAGCCTAAACATCCCAACTCTCAATCCGCAAGCCAAGTTTCAATCTCCCTTACACTCTCAAGACCTCTTCTCCACAGAAAAAGAATGGCATCTACACAAAACCAAAACTCAAACTTTCAAGATTTCTTGCCTCTCATGGCCAACAAGCTAGGTGGTGATGGTCTTATTGGAGAACTATGCAACGGCTTCAATCTTTTGATGGATGGTGAAAAGGGTGTCATCACTTTTGATAGTCTTAAAAAGAACTCAGCTTTATTGGGTTTGCAAGATTTCAGTGACGATGATTTAAGGAGTATGTTAAAAGAAGGCGATTTTGATGGCGATGAAGCACTTAATCAGATGGAGTTTTGTGTTTTGATGTTCAGATTGAGTCCTGAGTTGATGGAAGAGTCTCAGTTTTTGTTAGAGGAAGCTCTTCTACAGGAGTTCAAAGATTGTTGCTAATCTTTTTTAAATTATTATTATTATTTTGACATTTGTTTCCCATTTCGTGGGCTTTTCTTATCTGTCTTTTTTTAGCTGTAACGACTTATATTATTGGAATATAGTGAATGAAGGATTAGAAATTGAAACAACTTCGCATTTTAACCTCAGTCTTATTATCACTTAATCCTTTAATTTCTGTTTTGATGCTTCAAGATGACATGAGCTAATTAGTTATCAGGGATTAAGATATGTTTCTGGATAGTTTGATTTAAAGATATAGTATTTGGCTGATCCGGCAACTACTGTATGTGTACTCTCTGCTATTGTTTTCCATTCAAACCAGGAGCAGAGGTGTGCTTTGTTCTTGCTTTCTCATATGGATGACTGTGGCCCCTATGATCCACGGTACATAATTAGTGATATTGGCAAGTATGAGAGAGTCATGGTCTCTAGCTGCAGATTGCATAATCCTTGATTGACTTGTAAGTGCTTCCTAGAATGTTCAGCAAAAAACTTCTGAAGACATTGTGGAAATATAAAGAACCGATGGTTCATGTTAATGGAACACAGCATTTTCTATTAGATAGGAACATTCCAGTAAAGCACCTGATCCCAGCTTAGACGTTAGAAGAGGTGGAGATGTGTAGTACCCTGTAGATTTGGTTTTGATAGGTCAGGGAATGGAAAATGCTATCCTTGACACTCTAAATAAGCTAAGCATATTATTTATGGGGTTTAAGAAGGGTGGCAAGCAAACGTAACTGACTTAAAGATTAGATAACAGAAAGAGTTACGAGCTTTGAGGATCTCAAATCACATGATCCACAACTATGGGAGGGTAAGGAGCTGCTGCCTGTTGGCTCTTTTTACTACATAAAAGCAGTAATGAGGCATCCAGTTCTCTTTGTGGCTGGGGAAGCACCTGTTTTTGTTTTTTGATGAATGGATTTTCATTTATCAATACAAATAATAGTAATACATTGCCTACTCCAATATAGATAGAATTAACTTTACGGGTCTAGCATCCTGTTCTGGAATGGAGAACAAAAAAAAAGAATGTCAATGTTGTGACCCATGCTAGATTGCACTTGTCTGATCACAGCCTTTCTACTGCAATCGATCAATCGTCAAGTGATGATAATCTACCTTGCCTCTAACAATGTCAAACTCATTTCATTTGAAGAGCAAGTTTCCATCTGATTTGATGAACCTTCCTGTTCGAGTGGATTCTTTCCCATGAAAAATCCAGGTTGTTTAGGCTGAGGCAACGGATTTTCATTGCATAATATTTGAACCACAGTTGGCATGTTTGGCCTGTCTTCTGGTCGTTGTTGCACACACAGTAAAGCCACATGAATGCATCTTAACACTTCAGATGTATTGCTCAAGTAACCTAAACATTCATCAATCATTTCCGATGGTGTTCCTTTTATCCAAAGTATCCACGCCTAAGAAAAATAAAAACAGGGCAAGATGTCAGCAGACTGGCTACTCTAATTTGCCAGTTGGTTTGCTTGTCATGTGACAGGTCACAACAGCAAAATCACTGTAAAATTTCTGAAACCCCAAATAAGCCAACATGTATTCTGTTGGGTAAACTAAAGAAAGCATCCTTGCTGCACTAATTATTATTCTCAGCAATGCCATTTTAATTGCCTGAAAGGAAACTGCACAATTTAACTTCACCTCTCAGTTCATCAAGACTTTGCATTAACATTTTTGTGTAAATTCTTACATGCCCGAGGAGGTTAAGGTTTCGATCCGGGTGACGAAATCCCCTATTTTTCTTTCCACTCACTATCTCCAGGATGAGGACACCAAAGCTAAAGACGTCGGATTTCACAGAGAAGTGTCCATTCGACGCATACTCAGGAGACATATAGCCACTGAAAAATGCAGGCAACAAGAAAATTTCTCAAAAAATGCAAATGAAGATTAGCAATGAAAGATTAAGGATACTTACTATGTTCCAATTACCCTATGAGTATTGGCCTCTGTTTCATCTCCACGAAACATTCTAGCAAGGCCAAAGTCCGAGATTTTTGGATTTAGCTCATTATCCAGTAAAATGTTGCTGGCTTTGATATCTCTATGAATTACTCTGAGTCTAGAGTCTTGATGGAGATAAAGCAGTCCTCGAGCAATTCCACCAATAATGTTCATACGCTTCGTCCAATCCAGTAGTTTTCTTCTTGCATGGTCTGATCAATTTTTCATTCATGTTAGGCTGATTAACAACTCGATTCGTAACAGAAGTAAGAATATAAATGATAACTTCTAGAGCTAAACTGCTGTTGATTTGGACAGGTTCGCACCGAAAATGAAGAAGTCCAAACTTTTATTGGGCATGTATTCATAGATTAACATATTTTCATCTTCTTGAATGCAGTAACCAAGAAGCTTTACGAGATTGCGATGCTGAAGTTTAGCAATGAATTTAACTTCATTTTTGAACTCGTCCATCCCTTGAACAGAACTCTTTGAAAGCCTTTTCACCGCTATTTCTTGTCCTTCTATCAATATGCCCTAAGTCATGATTCCAGCAGTTCTTTTAGTTTCATAAACGAAGATGATACATATAGGTTACTTGGAGATTCTTTTGTTACCTTATATTTTGATTGAAAATAGTGATTTATATTTTGAAAGAGTTTGTTCTGTGAGATTGAAAAAACTTCTTTAAAAATTATTGTTATATTTCATCCCAAACTCGAATGGATCTTGATCTCAAATGTTTTAGCCATATTTTAGCTTTAGCTTTTAATGAAAAAGAAAAAACCTTGATAGTGTTCATGCTACAATTTAAGTTATTATAGGTGCTACAAACCTCCTTAAATTCTCTTAAATACAAGTATGAATTTTCTAAATCTAAGCCATAAAAAGAAGGTAAAAGTTAAATAATGCCTGACTTAAAATTAAAAATGAGATGCATTAAAAAGGAAAACTATGCATGAGAGTACACTTGTTCTTGTTGGATTCATGTGGTCTCTAAGTGTTTTGACAAGGTTATTTTCATTATTCTCATTATAAAAAAATTGATTATCTTCTTTGATTATATTTTCTAAAAATAATGAGGATATCCTATAACGTCTACCACTTAATGTATGTGAGCAAACCCTCAAACACATGTAATAAGGGAATAAAAGGAAGAAGAAAATAAAAGAAAAAGAAACAGAGTTAGATACAAGAAAAGTGAAAAGAAAAAAAAATAAATGCTATAATTTATACAAGAATTTACCTCCCCAACAACGGTGCCAAAAACTTGACATGACTAAAAGATTGGTGTCTTCTCCTAAGTAAATGAGTGTTGAAATAATAAATAATCCAGCAAGATCGAGGTCGAACAATAGAGAGGTTAAATATAATAATAATAATAAGAAGAAGAAGAACAATGACAACAACAACAACAACAACAACAACAACAACAACAAGAATAAGATATAAAGGACTTTGAGATTGTAAGATTAATGTGAAGATTAAACAATAAAAACAAATTTCAAGGTTAGAGGATCCACTAATGTTATTTCAAACAAGTATAGTATAAATTCTTTTTATTACTCAGGTGGGAACACACATAAATGAGGTTCCAATTGGACTATAAATTGCTAACATGATTATATTAGTTAACTTATTTGACTAATGCTAATACTTGTAAATATTATTAAGTATTTATGATTATAACTTATATTAACAACAAATCAAGTTTTGTTCATAGCACATGTGTAAGTTATATCATACGGTTGGGTTATGAAAGTGTCAAGTATTTGTTGTACCAATTGTTATACAACATAAATCTAGATTAACCATTTAACAAGCAAAGTATTAAGAGTGAACAAAATAAGAAATACAAAACATGTTACTATCAAATATTAAAGTCCATGTTTAGTTTACACTATACTTATTTTAATACTATTAGTGTAACCTTTTCATCTTAACATAATAAATGTAGCTAAACATAATAAAGAAAAGAAACATAAATAAACAACATAAAATATAAGTATAGTAAAGAAAATGAAAAGTATAAATGACACGATGAAAAGATTGATGTCTTCTCTCAAGTGCAGGAGTGTTAAAGTAATATATAACCCGCCCAGCAAGACCGGATTTGAACCATATGAAGGTTAATTGTACAAATTATAAAAAACAATTATAAACAACAATTATAAACAATAACAATAGTAACAATAACAACAACAATAATAATAGTAGCAATAATAATACTAGTAGTAGCAGTACTAATAATAATAATAATAATAATAATAATAATAATAATAATAATAATAATAATAAAGAAAAAGAAGAAGAAGAAGAAAATTTGATGAGAATTTTGAGATGAAAAATTAATGTAAGAATTAAATAATGATAACAAACAATGTTAAGGTTAGAGGATCCATTAATGGTATGTCAAACAAGTATAGTACAAACTCTTATTATTAAATTGGAAACCACACACAAAGGAGGTTCTAATTAGATTATAAATTGTTAACATGATTACATTAGTCATCTTATTCAATTAATGCTAATACTTGTAAATTTCATCAAGCATTCATGATTATAACTTATGTTAACAACAAATCAAGTTCTTATCATAGTTCAGGTGTTGGTTATACCATATAGTATGGGCTATAAAAGTGCCAAGTATTTGTTGTACCAAATGTTATATAACATAAATTAAGATTAGTCATTTAACAAGCAAAGTATTAAAGAGTGAATAAGATAACAAATATAAAAAACATGTTAGTATCAAACATTAAAGTCCATATTAAGTTTACACTATACTTATTCTTACACCATTATTGTAACCTTTTCACCTTGACATAATAAACTTAGCTAAACATAATGAAAGAAAAAAAATAGATAAACAAAATAAGAACATAAATAAGAAAAAAGTTAACTAAGTAAAGGAAAGGAAATGAAAGGCATAAACTTGATATTAATGAAAATAAAACATAAACATTATAAAAAACACAAAGAGAGAAAGCAAGAGCATGATCTTGATTTGGACACCAAGATGCCTAAATGCATGGCAAATGTCTCCTTTTATAGGCTAAAATTGGGAACTATTGATTTGATGACTAATTAATGAGTGGGTGACCAACTCTTGACTTGGTGACAATCCTTATCTTCTTTTGTCTGCCCAAAATATCATTCATAACATCAAAATTAGAGCCACTCAAAAACATAAAACTTGTAGGAAATTATCTCATCTTTATTGTGTAACAAATTCAGCTCATTTTAACTTCTAGAACTCTAAATATGGCTAAAATACTGAACAATGCTCAAGCTGGAGGACAGATTCGGGCTTCTTTGTTATTGCTATAATTTGGACTTGAAAATGACCTTTTTAGATCTTGGGCTCCATATGAAAGTTGTAGGCCTATGTCTTACCTTTCCATCTATATAAAATAGATCTAAATATGAGATTTATAGCTCCAAATATGACCTAATTACTAAACAGTGTTTTAGTTTGGATTGCACCGACATCTCTTTTCTAAGTTTGGCCATCTCTTTATCCTTTCAATTTCAGTTCTTAAATTC
Source organism: Populus ilicifolia (assembly GCA_015708895.1). NCBI lineage: Eukaryota > Viridiplantae > Streptophyta > Magnoliopsida > Malpighiales > Salicaceae > Populus > Populus ilicifolia. The sequence goes on from SRLM01000318.1 coordinate 295,553, forward strand.
ATCAATCAATCCTTTTATTTATGTGATAAGCCTGCATTTAAAATAAACATTTACCACAAATTAAAGGTATCTTATATTATTAGATATATTATTATAAAATATGCTTTAGTTAAGAATTTATTGATACTTCAAGTGCAAAATGATGATATAAAAACCTTGATAAAAATATATTTTTAAGTATCAATCACACCCCCCAACTAGTTTATTACTAGTTCCTAGTAATCAAAGTGTTAAAATAGAAAAATACTTCACAAATTCCATAAAGCAAGGTAGTCATTATTTAACTTTCATGAATCTATGTAGATAAACAAACTCTCGTTAAATTTATATACCTGCTCAATACCTCTTAACAAGATATTCATAAACTTTTCTTTTATGCTCAATGTGTCAACACATAATTATGGGGCTTTTCTTGGAAGAAAACAAAATTTTTGTTCTAATGTTTAAGGTTAACTTCCTTGGGTTGAGATTATTATTTTTGTATTTTTTTTAAATATATATACATATAATTTAAAACACCATTCATCTTTAACCCATGTAATGAGCTTTTAGGTAATGACTCCCAGACTAGTTGGTCTTAGGGCATTAGGTTTTAAGACACCCCTACGAGCTTAGTAACTCGGGTTGTAGATACTAATATGTAGATAGTGCAATGTTTGATTCCCTTAAGCTTTTCTCCTCAACCCATGTAATAAGTGTTGGGCCAATAGCTTCCAAGTCAGTTGACTTTAGGGTATTAGGTGTTAAAACACCCATTCGGGCTTAATTGTTTAGGTTAGGGACGCTACGAAACCAAACTTATCTATATTTTTATTATTTTATTTATTTTTGTTATTTTTTTTTAATTATATACTATCCCTTTCCCTTAGTTGTTACCTTTAACAAAAGAACATAAATAATGTAATAATCCAATATGCAACCTACAATCATATGTTAAATAAGTATATAAGCAGAATTAAGAGACAACAATACGAGAGTTTATAAATCTGAATATTTCAAGAAGTATTATGATAGACCTTATTATAAATGATTAATAAGATGCATCTCAAGAGTCATAAAAATTCTCCTTACTCTGCCACCATAGTAACAATAATTTTGCACATGCTTTATAAAATAGAAAACATAGTTTTTTTTTTAGCTACTACTCTTTCCCCCCAACTAAAATGAGACATTGTCCTCAATATTTAAAAGTAGAAAGATAGAGTATAGAAGATATCACTTGAAATAATAAATACTGACAAATCTGAAACACACTGAAACAAATAAAACCAAAAGACATAAAGATTCACAAATGAAGGCTCAAATCCAATCTAAGCTTTTTACAACTTTTCTTAGTTGACCAATTTATACGACTCATGAAAGGATTAATTACAGGAATGAAAGATTGTAGTTGGTCAATCAATTGTTTAACAGTAGCAGCAGAGATTATGATTTGTCGTACAAAAGATGTTAGAACTTCCTGTTCCACAACATGATCAAGAAAAGACAACAACTTATCATAATAACCATTAACATTTAACAAACCTATGGGTTTATAGTGAATGTGCAATTGGGCCTAAGAGGAAATATGAAAGATCTCTTCCAATGTGCCTACACCACTTGGTAAGGCAATGAAGGCATTAGCATGGTTAAACATTGCATTCATTTAAGTTGACATTGTGGAGACTTGAAGTTCCTCTCCAATTGTTTTTTTAATGATGTCCCCTTATGCTAAAGCTTCGGGGATGACCCCTAAAACTTGACTATCTTCTAAAAATACAGCTATTGACACACCTCTCATTAACTCAAGACTGCCTTCCCCATACACTAAATGAATCTTTCTCTCAGCTAGCACTTGACCAAGATAATTTGCTGATTTTAAAAACTCCTTTTCTTTCCTAAGTCTAGATCCATAAAAAACATAAATATTTTTTATGTGATGACTTAAGGAACTTGCCATTTCTACACACTTCTATATTTATTGAATGTATGGGTTGAGTAGAAATGAAAGAAAGGAAGAGAGGATTTTATAGATGAGAAATTAAAAAGGCAATCATACCACCTATATGTAGGCTAGCTAGAGTCTCTCACACACACACTCTCTCTTTATTTATTTATTTGTTTACTTTTGAAAAAACATGTGTATGTATAGGTAGTTGTGATTGTGGCTTACATCTTCCCTTGGTTTTACGTCCAAGAACGGCTTAAATGCCCTCTATGGGTCGGGGAGAGGATTCCCATCCAGTTTTCTTAAAAACTGGCATACAAGGTCTTTTTTAGTCAGATTCCCAAGACTAAATTGATCATGTTCTTTATGAAATAGTGTCCATAAATCATGAATTACACGATGCACATCTCCACTAGAATGCATTTCAAAAGTTAATAGAAGATTATCTAAAGACTCTTTACTCAGGCCATCCTTAATAAATTGTATTTTATCTTCACGGTTTATAGATATCATTTCTAAAGAATGACATTGTGTATTATAAGTCCATCTAGCATATCGATAACAGACTTTCAATCATTTTGCATGAAGTTTCTTTGCAAAAGTGCCTTTACCTGTTTTAGGCATGTGTGAAATGAAGGAGTTAGAGGACTCACCTGATAATCAAACCTTGGCTTCAATCAACCAACGAACATCTTCAGGAATTCCATAATTCATTAACAATCTTAATCCTGCACATCTAGCACGGTAAATTTTTGTAATCGTATTTTGAGGTAGAGCGGGAAAATACTTTTTCAATTTTTCAAGATTAATGTCCATTTTCAAATGAGAATTGGAAGAAAGATTCAAAGAATTGCACAAATATATACACACAGATATTAGTTATTATGGGAAACTGAAAGAATCGACTTAAGTCACAGAGTACCGTTATCCGCCATTTGATCGGGGTGAGAAAAACTAGCAAAAATCACAAAAAAAAAACAAAAAAAATGCGAGAAAAACAAAATAATCAACCTTTATCTACAAGATCATTCCAACCAATTTATTCATTTTCACTAGGAAAATTATCAAAGTAAGCTTTCAAATGATGTCCATTTTCCTTAAAATCATTGTCATTCATTGAATTCTCAATATCACAGGCCCCACAAGGATTGCTCCATCTTAATCTTAGCTCGCTAGGGAATACATAAAGTTGATAATTATAAAACAAAAGTTTTTGACTAGTATCAACTTTTTGATAATTTTCACAAGTTTTGCAAAATGCATGCGTGTCCTTGAACATGGCGGGCTAATAAAATCCATTTTGAAAGATTTTTACAGTTGTCTTTTTTGACAAGAAATAACTTCAACATGCTTCAGAATGATAAAGTTCAATGACACTACTTACCTAATTGTCAGGAATGAATCTTTGAAATATTTGATTAGGACAATATTTGAATAAGTTAGGGTCATTATAATAAAAGTTCTTCACTTTATTCAAAAACTTTTCTTTATCTTGAGTTCTCCAATCAGCTGGCAAGTCTCCTAAAACAAGAAAATTAATATTTTTATCATATTAAGGCATTGAATTAAGAGAAAGTAAGGATTTATTAGGAAAGTAATCATTGATTGGTGTGATGTTAGATGTTAGATGTTGAAATTGTTGTCACTTTTGACAAAAGATCCACATCAATATTTTCGGTGTGTTTTTCATCTGTGATTTCTTCCTTAGAGTAAATCATTTGCAAATCTTCAAATTCATCCAACTTATTTTTACTTAAAGTAGATTCAAGCTGATTATAAACTAATTCGTCAATATGATCTACTTTTTGTAAATCATTATCATCTCCTGGTTGCTTGCAAATGTTGAAAATATTCATCTTCAATGTCATATTTCCAAATGATAGCTTCATCAATCCATTCCTATAATTAATCAATGCATTACAGGTTGTAAGAAACTAACGTCCTAAAATAACAAGAAATGAATTGCATGCTTCAACAGGTTGAGTGTCCAAGACAACAAAATCCACAGGATAAATGAATTTATCGACTTGTACTAACACATCTTCGACTATTCCTCTAGGCACTTTTACAAATCTATTGACAAGTAAAAGAGTTACAAAAGTTGGTTATAACTCACCTAGATTGAGACTTTAAAAAACTAAATATGGAAGTAAATTCACACTAGCTCCAAGATCAAGTAAAGCTCTTTTAATTTTATGCTCTCCAATAAAGCAAGAAATTGTAAGACAACTAGGGTCTTTATATTTCAAAGCATTATTATTATGAAGAACAACACTTACTTGTTTGGCTAGAAAGACTTTTTTTTCACATTCAGTTTCCTCTTCACAGTGCATAAATCTTTAAAAATTTAGCATAGGAAGGAAGTTGTTTAATAGCATCCAATAAAAGTATATTGATTCTTACTTGTTTGAAAATTTCAAAAATTTCAGAGTTGTGATTGACTTTTCTTTGTTTGGTCATGACTTGAGGAAAGAAAAATCAGTCTTTTCTTTGCAATTTTCAGATTCAACCCCTTCCTTACCCTTAGAGATTGACTCATCATCTTTCTCATAAGATTCAAGGGAGGGTTTTTCAATAACTTTACCACTGCATAGAGTCGTGACTGATTTGAATTAATCCATGTGTTGGCTTCCGGAACTACTTGTATTTACATTGTATTGCCTTTTGGGATTTTGTTATGGTTAAGATGGAAACTTACCTTTCTCTTGGAAACTGAGAACAGATGTTAATTTTGCAAGAGTATCTTTAAAATTTGTCTTGTTTTGAGCAAGTTGAGTATTGATTGTCTCTTGCTTTTCAATAAATGCATGCAATGTTTCCTTAAGATTTCTTCTAGGAGGTGAATCATAAGGAGTTACATATCCTTGAGAATTTTAGAAATTGTGGTGTGCTTGAAATGGAGGTTGTGAAGTTTGTGCATTATTTTTCTCACTCTTCCAACTAAAATTTAGGTGATTTGTCCAACTAGGGTTGTATATTTGTGTGTATAGGTTGTGTTAGAAACTGTTTAAAGCATGAGCTTGTTCATGGAGACATTCCTTAAAAGAAGGCAAGGTTGGACAATCGTTGGTTGAGTGTTCATTTGTTTCATAGATTTAACACAATATTTTCAACAGATTTTAATTGACCACTCCTTTTAAATTCTAGTGCCTCGACTTTTCTAGCTAAAGATGCAAACTTGGCTTGAAGGTCATGATCTTCCCTAAGGTTGTACATACCTCCACTTGATGTATAAGGCTGAGTTTTACTCGATGCCTCATAAGTACCCGCGACGTCCTAATTTTGAGCATTTTCAGCTAACAAGTCTAAGTACTCTATTGCTTCATCAGGATCTTTATCTTCAAAAGTTTCATTGCACATCAATTCAACCATTTGCCTATCTCTAAGTGTTAACCCTTCATAGAAATGTGAAACCAATCTCCATGTTTCAAAACCATAATGAGGACAAGTATTAAGTAAGTCTCGATACCTATCTCAACATTTATAAAATGTTTCTCCTAGTTTTTGAGTGAAAATAGTGATTTATCTTTTGAACGAGTTTGTTCTGTGAGATGGAAAAAACTTCTTCAAAAACTGTTGTTGCATTTCATCCAAAGCACGAATGGATCCTGGTCTTAAATTTTATAGTCATGTTTTAGCTTTATCTTTTAATGAAAAAGGAAAAAGCTTTAATCTAATGGTGTTATGCTATAGTTTAAATTATTATATGTGTTGCAGATCTCCTCAAATTCCCTTAAATGCAAGTATGAATTTTCCAATTCTAAGCCATGAAAAGAAGGTAAAATTTGAATAATGCTTGGCTTAAAATTAAAATGAGATGTATTAGGAGAAAAAATTATGCATGATGGTGCACTTGTTCTTGTGGGATTCATGTGGTCTCTAAGTGTTCTACCATGGTTATTCTCATTATAAAATGATTGATTATCGTCATCGGCCATATTTTTTGAAAATGATGAGGATATCCTACAAAGTCTACCACTTGATGTACGTAACCACACTCTCATGCACATGTAAGAATAGAATAAAAGGAAAAGAAAACAAAAAAAGAAGAAATAAAAGACAAGAAACAAAGTTATATACAAGAAAAATAAAAAGAGAAAATAAAATAACTACTATAATTTATACAAGAACTTACCTCCCCGGCAACGACAGCAAAAACTTGACACAACGAAAAGATTGATATCTTCTCCTAAGTGCAGGAGTGTCGAAGTAATAAATGACATTGCAAGATTAGATTCGAACCATATGGAGGTTAATTGTGCAAATTATAAACAACAACAATAGTAACAATAACAACAATAATAATAATAGGAGCAATAATAATACTAATAATAATACTAGTAGTAGTAGTAATAATAATAATAATAACAATAATAAAGAAAAAGAAAAAGAATAAGAAGAAAATTTGATAAGAACTTTGAGATGGAAAATTAACGTAAGGCTTAAATAATGATAACAAACAATGTCAAAGTTAGAGGATCCATTAATGGTATATCAAACAAGTATAGTAGAAACTCTTATTATTAAATTAGAAACCACACACAAAGAAGGTTCCAATCAGATTATAGATTGTTAACATGATTAAATTAGTCATCTTATTCAATTAATGCTAATACTTGTAAATTTTATCAAGCATTCATGATTATAACTTATGTTAACAACAAATCAAGTTCCTATCATAGTTCAGGTGTCGGTTATACCATATAGTATGGGCTATGAAAGTGCCAAGCATTTATTGTACCAAATGTTATATAACATAAATTAAGATTAGTCATTTAACAAGCAAAGTATTAAAGAGTGAATAAGATAACAAATATAAAACATGTTATATCAAACATTAAAGTCCATATTAAGTTTACATTATACTTATTCTTACACCATTAGTGTAACCTTTTCACCTTGACATAATAAACTTAGCTAGACATAATGAAAGAAAGAAAAATAGATAAACAAAATAAGAACGTAAATAAGAAAAAAGTTAATTAAGTAAAGAAACGGAAATGAAAGGCATAAAATTGATATTAATGAAAACAAAGCATAAACATTACAAAAAATACAAAGAGAGAAAGCAAGAGAATGATCTTGATCTAGACACCAAGATGCCTAAATGCATGACAAATGCCTCCTTTTATAGGCCAAAATTGGGAACTATTTATTTGATGACTAATTAATGAGTAGGTGACCAACTCTTGACCTGGTGACATTCCCTATCTTCTCTTGTCTGCCCAAAACATCATTGATAACATCAAAATTAGAGCTACATGGAAACATGAAAGTTGTAGGAAATTGTCTCAGTTTTCTTGTGTAAAAACTTCAGATCATTTTGATTTCTAGAACTCCAGATATGACCAAAATACTAAATAGTGCTCGGGTTGGAGGATAGATTCAGACTTCTTTGTTGTTGCTACAATTTGGACTTGAAAATAGTCTTTTTAGATCTTGAGCTCATATGAAAGCTGGAGACCTATGTCTTATCTTTCAATCCATATGAAATAGACCTAAATCTAAGATTTATAGCTCCAGATATGACCTAATTACTGAATAGTGTTCCAGTTTGGATTGCACTAACTTCTCTTTTCTAAATTTGGCCATCTCTTTATCCTTTCAATTTCGGTTCTTAAATTCATCAATCAATCCTTTCATTTAGGTGATAGGCTTGTATTTAAAATGAACATTTACCATAAATTAAAGGTATCTTATAATATTATATATATTATTATAAAACATGCTTTAGTTAATGAGTTATTGATACTTCAAATGCAAAATGATGATATAAAAACCTTGATAAAAATACACTTTTAAGTATCAATCAATAAACAAGAGATTAAGAAAGATATAATATGAAATAAAACTTAAACATTATAAAAATATAAAGAAAAAAAATAAAAAGCATGATCTAAAAACCAAAATGCCTAAATACATAGCAAAGTCCTTATTTTATAGGCTAAAATTGAAAACTATTGATTTTATGATTAATTATTGAGTGAATGACCAACTCTTGACTTGGTAACAATCCTTATTTTCTTGTTTGCCAAAAATGACATCGCTAACAACAGAATTTGAATAAATTTAAACATGAAAGTTCTAGGAAATTATCTCAGCTTTGTAGAAAAAAATTAAGGTCAATTTGACTTCTAGAACTCAAGATATGGGCTGAACACTAAATAGTATTTAGGCTACAGGATAGATTTAGACTTCTTCGTTGTTGAGTCTTGCCTTCCCAAGAAAGTTTTCGGCCCATGTTTTAGTTTTTTATTCATATAAAGTAGACCTAAATCCAAGTTTTTTAGCTCTAGTAATGATTTACTCATCGAACAGCATTCCAATTTGGAATAAATTAACATCTTTTTTTTATAAGCCTAGCCCTTTCTTTGTTTTCTCAATTTTAGTAGTTAAACTCATTAATCAATCTCTTGATTTATGTAATAAGCCTGTATTTAAAATAAATATTTATCATAAATTAAATATATCTTATATTATTACACATGTTATTATAAAACATGTTCTAATTAAGGAGTTATTGATACTTCAAGTGCAAAATGATAATATAAAATTTTGATAAAAATATACTTTTAAGTACTAATCATCTCATCATTTAAGTAATGCATTTTTTAGCCTTATCTCTATCTCTATTTTCTTTTGAGAGTGTCTAGAAGCCCTTATCACTCAAGATAATATGTATTTTAGCCTTATCTCTATTTCTTTTGAGTGTACCTTTAGATCCTTATTTCCTAGATAATATGCTTTCTAGTTTTATTTGTATCTCTTACTAAGTGCACACTAAATTGCAAAATAGAATAGGAGATAATATCTTTATATCTACAAGTATACATTAATTGTCATCTTAAAAAAGAGAGGAGATTGTTAAACTATGAGTCAAATATTAATATCTATAATATCTTGTGTTTTGATGATAATAATTAAATGAAAATTGGCTAATGATATGTTTGGCTAAGATTAAGTTTAAAAAAGTTTTAAATGAAGGTTACATTAATAAACATATGGAATTAAATGAAGAAATCCATCAACAAGTCTAAGATGCAAAGCAAGTAGAGACGTAGCTTATAGACTCATTTTAGATCTTATAGTTAAAATTTTGTATATTACATAATAGAAAACTAAAATAAACTCACACTTCACATTGCATGTATAAATAAGATTGATATATATTTAATTGGTTCAAGTTTTGTCAGGTTTGAAACTAACAAAACTAGTTTTTAAGCTGAATTGGTCAATAGTTTGGGTATACCAATTGAACCAGTTGACCATTGTTCATCTATGATGAACTCTTAGGAATTTTATAGGAATTGGTTGATTGGATGATATGGTGATTTTAACTAGTCAATTGTTATAGTCATTAGAGACATTCTAATGGAGACATTTCAATGGCTATAAAAGACTAGTTTCTTTTGGAAACATATATATAACTCTTTTATGCAATATTAAAGTGATATTTCTTAATATACATGATATAGAAGGTATTTTAAAATATCAACCAACTAGAAATCATCAATCCTAATATTTTCTGAGTTGTGTTAAATTAAATCTTTATATTCTAGCATAAGAGTATAAAATCTCACACTCATTACATTCACACACCTTTAATCATCCTAAATGCTATTTTAGAGTATGAATCTTGTTGTAAAAAAATTACGGTAGTAAACACTTGAAAGTTTAGATAAACTCTTGGTGTTGGTGAGATATTGTCACTAAGGGAAAAGTCTTGAAGATGAAATATCTTTAAGTGGTGTAATTACATGGTGTGGATTTATCAAGGGCATTATATTTGTAAGACCTAAACTTTTGGTCCAAACTCAAGTCCAAGTCAGCCAAAACCTAACCTAAGTTAACCTAGGTATATAAGAAAAAGTTGCAAGAGAATTACTATTCTCTCTTCTAAGTTTTATGATTGCTATGATCCTCTCCTCATTAAACCAAGAATTTTAGTTTTTGATCTTAAGTTTTGGTTTTAAGAAAAATGAAAATAGTAAGTAAGTGATTCCCTTTCATGTTACTTTTAATTATGATTTGATTATGAAAGAATTAAAAAAAAACATAGAGAGAGAGAGATTAAGGTTTATAAATATTAGAATTTTATGTTGTTAAGATTGATTTATGATTATTAAAGGTTTGATGCTCAGTGATTAATTAGTATGTTGTTAGAAATAAAGATTTGTGAGTTGATTTGTCTAAATTAATTTTTATAGGTTAAGAAATTCATTTTAACCCTATTGAAAAATTTGGACAAAATGGTCATGAGGTTGAAGATGATCAAATTTTATTTTCGTTCTATATTATAAAAATTTTAATTTAGTCCCTAAAATTTAGAAAAAATACAATTTGTCCCAAAAATATATTTTTAGATTTTAGATAGTGTTATTAAGAGGTTAAAGATCATAAATCTTAGTTTGACAATTGGTTTGGAATATTTTCAGTTTGGTCCCTTAATTTTAGGAATTTACATTTTAGTCCCTAAACTTTATAAAAATTACAGTTCGGTCCCTAGTTTGTTCTGGAAAAAATTGAGGATAGTTTATGGGTGAAATTTCAGTATGGCAATGTGTTTAAAGTTTGGTCCAGTTTTGATAAAATTATGTTTTGGTCCCTATTTTGGATAATTATCGTTTTAGTCTCTAAATCTAGGAGACTAAACCTGATTTTCTTTTATGCATTGAAATATTTTATTTGTGTTGCTTTTTCTTGCTTTTGAGTATATTTTGTACATTTATTATAAGTTCTCTTAATGATCCTCAATAGGTTTTTTCGATCTTTAATTTAATATTCCTTTTAATTTTATATTTTTTGAGTGAGTGAGATAATCTTTAATATGCATATATTATAAATAAATATATATATATATTGATTATACGATGAGTACAATTAGTTAATTTCTTGAATATTTATATATGTTGTTTTATTTTCTAAGTACTTATTGATTCTTAAATTTGCACTTGCAATCTATCAAACTAAATTCTATTTGATATGATATACATTTCTTTGATGATTCTATGAATATCTATTATGTCTTCATATATGACTTGTCAGTAACTTCAAGCTAATAGAGAGTAGTAGTTAGCATATGTGCATATATTATTTTGTATAACTAGCTAGTAAGAGAGGCATCAACTTGTGGTGACTGATCATCCTATAATAATCACTTTTGAATGTCATCTGGTCACCTTTGGGTGTCATCTGGTCACCTTCAGATATCATCTGATTTCTAACATGTATTCCACTATTTTATGATAACATGTTTAATATGTGTGTGTGTATGTCAAGATAAATCGTTTTGCAAACTATTAATATCTAAAATATCTAAAATGAATATTAAATGTTATTCCCGCTCTGAATTGGTTGAACTTACCCCTCATTCTTAATATTATTTCAGGTTTTTAGTTTCTATTAGCATGTGTACTTGTTGAGTGTTCCTACTTCTTTAATTTTAGTCGGTATATCTTACTTGTTTTGTAAGGGTTTCCTTTTAGTTTTGATTCAATATCTTAGATACTTCACCATTACTTTGTTTTAATTAAGTTTGAATTTTGATAATGTAATAAGTATTATAAAATATTGTCTTTGTTTTAATTACTAATGAAAAGTTTGGAATTATCATTTGATTTCATTAGTTTTGAATAATGTGATATTTATTTAAAATTATAAAATGCTGAATATTTTAAAAATAACTTGTTTTTTGATATGTTCGTTTTGAGAATTAATGTAAATGAAGTGTACTTTCAATATTGCTCCTGTATTACTAGTTATGAATCTATGATTCAGATTATAATATTATCTTTTATTTAAAATAGTAAAAGAATATAATATTTAAGTATGATTAATATTTAAGTTGTGGATGTAGACTTGCTAAAGCTTGTTAAAAATTAAATTTGTAATTTTTTTATTTTAATTATATTATCAGTTATTATTTTTTATATAATTAGTATATTTATGTGCACTAACCCACGCGTCCCTCGAGTACTATTGTTTTCTTACAATTAGAAGAACAGTTTTTTGTCCCCCCGTACGCTCTCACTTGTTAAAAGGAAAAAAGGCAGAAGCAAATTGTATTAGATAAAGCAAATTGTATTAGATAAAGTTTCTTAAAAAAAGAAAAGAAAAACTAAAAATGTGCATTTAAATAGATGCAATTCTAATCCAAATCCAGGATAAGGTAAAAGCAGAATGCATTCAGAACCAATCAATTAATGCATCTGAAAACTCAATATACCTTTAAATAGGTTTAATGACTTTTGCGAGTGGAGGAACAGGTCAAAAATTGTGAACATTTCATGCCGCACAATCAACTACCGAGGATACAAGAGTGAGGCAGTAAATTCATTGGTCGAAGATAATTCAATATTGCTTGATGAAGACGATGGTCCGAACGGACCGCTACCCTTAAAAAAGCCTGGCTCCTTTGGCTGAGGCAGTGTATTCTCACCTCCTAGCATCCAAACCACAGTGGCCATGCTTGGCCTATCATCAGGATGCTGCTGCACGCACAAGAGACTAATGTTTATGCATCTCATGATCACTTCTGATAAATTGCATGACTCTCCTGGAAACGCCTCAATTAAGTCCAAAGGTTTTCCATCTTTCCACAATCTCCATGCCTAGAAAAGAAAAGGTACTTTCCGTCATACACTTGTTCAGCACACGCAAGTAAGAAATTGAAACCTTGACACTTACATGTCCAATAAGGCTTAGGCTATGGTGTGGATGATAAAATCCTCTACTCTTCTTTCCACTAATTATCTCAAGCATCAAGATTCCAAAGCTAAAAACATCAGACTTCACTGAGAAGAGCCCATCAGTAGCATATTCCGGAGCCATATAACCACTGCCGAATGTCATTTAAACACAAACACATAAATGCAAGTATAGTAGTATTGCATCAGGCTCATAAAAGGATTTCATATGTTTGACTCTACAGCAAACAAATTATGCGCTTTGTTAACAAAATATAAAATAAAAACAATGAAGTGTGGCATGTAATTGGTACGTGCTTACTAAGTTCCAACAACTCTGGTTGTGTTTCCTTCCGTCTGGTCTCCACCAAATATTCTGGCCAAACCAAAATCAGAGATTTTTGGGTTCATATCCTTATCAAGTAAAACGTTGCTTGCTTTAAGATCCCTGTGTACAATCCTCAATCTGGAATCCTGATGAAGATATAGAAGCCCCCTAGCAATACCACATATAATGCTGAAACGCTTGGACCAGTCTAACAGTTTGCCTCTTGTTTGATCTGTCAAGTGTTTGTTAACAGGCCACTTAAACACTTAGAAACAAGCTTGATTGTATTAAAATCAAAGACGTGCGTGATAGGACAACAAAGCTTGTCTGGTTTAGAAAAGTACCGAAAATGAAGGAATCGAGGCTTTTGTTGGGCATGTATTCATAAACCAGAATTTTCTCTTCTCCTTGAATGCAACAGCCAAGAAGTTTTACAAGATTTCGGTGCTGAAGCTTTGTAATCAGTATAACTTCATTTTTGAACTCATCTATTCCTTGTCCAGAACTCCTTGATAGCGTTTTTGCTGCTATTTCTTGGCCATCTTCTAGAGTACCCTAGAAAATAGGATCCCAAAATACTTAAGCTTATCTCAATAAAACTGGGTTCTAGAAGTTAATACAGTCATTTCGCTTCAATTTGAGAATGTTGGACCAGTCTTCTACATAAAATGAGGTAATTCGTTTTCTTCTAGCTATTTCACTCGAAGTTGAGAAATTTACCTTGTACACAGGCCCAAAACCACCTTCTCCTATCTTGTTGTTGAATGAAAAGCCGTTGGTGGCTTTGGCTATTGCAGTGAACTGGAATAGAGGTAGCTCCAAGTCTTCCTTTGGTCCACTATCTATCTGGTCATTTTCTTCTCTGTTTCTTCCTGTTTTCTCAGACAGTAGAAAATGGGAATCACATACATGATAAATAAGAAGAAATGAATAATGAGCTAAGATTTTGATTGTTCAGATCAAAGATAGCAGTTGCGACAATGATTACAGAACTGAGGCAATACTGACCTGCACTCTGTAATTTTCCTGAATGCTTCTATCCAAACAAGGCTAAATCATGTGGTTATTTCAGTTGTTCTAATTGTAAATCCATTTTACCTTCTCGGCTTCTCTAGAGTCTAACCAACGATAAGCTCAAAGCCAGTTAAAAAGCTGTTCCTATCTATTAAACTCGCAAAAAACAAGATGCTCATTTACTGAAAGCAATCAAAGTAACTTTACCAATGAGTTTTGCCTTTCTTTTGAAGATGTAATAGGCGAACAAAAGAATCCCGCAGGCCCCGAACATAGATAGCACACTTCCCACTGCCATCCTTATCTTAGATGCAACTTTAGGCTCTACATGGTCGATAAGAAAGAGAGAGAGAGAGAGAGAGGGAGAGAGAGAGAGTTACAATACAGCTAAGAAACTAGAGAAGCTGAAAAATGATGATTAAACATAACATAGATACTCATGGATTAACTAGGGCTAAGGACAAGCACTCACTTGATTCTGAAGCATTCATGCGAATGTATATTTCCTGCCCCGCAGCTGGAAACTGTTTAATATCCATCAGATCGCCAAACCAAATAGCACAGCCACTGCGTTCCTTAATATTTGTAGCTGCATATGCCATACAAGAACAGTTTTGTAAGCATTTTGACCTGCATTCCTTGAGATTCATAGTTTTGTTTACCCAAGAATTTGTAGCATCTGGCAATTTCAAACCAACATATTTAACGAATCCATCTCCCTTCTGGCAATCTAGTGGCTTATTTCGAACACACCCTTGAGATCAGTCCATTGAATTCCAGCTCTCAGGTGATTTAGGCGTGAATTTTTCTAAACATTCACAAACTGGCGACTGGCTAATGATGCAATTTCCATAGGCACCACAAAGATTGTAAGTGTCACAGTAATCTCTCGGCACATTTGCATAGAGTACCCATGTCTGATTGATTTCATTCCAGGTGTAACGCTGCCGAAAATAGGTACTTTGGTTCAAGACTATCCTCGTGATTAAAGATTTATTTTTGAGGTTGTATGTGTAATAAACCTCCTCCCCGTCGTCGACAAAATCAAAATAAAAAACTGGATTAATCCTTAACTCCGGCCCACCACTGAACCCAATACCATTCCATGGACCACTTCTATAGTACTTCTTGGACCCCTTCCACATAACTAACTCAGGATTACTCTGTAGTTGTGTTCCCCATGTGAAATCTCCAGAAGATGGATCATCAGGGCTCTTCCATGCTGATAGCCGCCGATCAAGTCCAATCCGTAAGTCCCATCCAAGCTTCATTCCTGGAAGCAATGTATCAGATGGATAATCAAAACTCTGCCACAAATAGATTCCAGAATTGGCATCTTTCCCATCTCTTAAGACCAGATTCCCAGAATCCAGGAGTTCTCCCATTGCACTCTGAGCTGCTTTCTTTGAGTTTGATGACCAAACAACAGTACTATTGTTGTTGCTAACAAGTACAAAATTTCCTGTGTTGTCCAACATCAAGAAGCCAGAGGAATCATTGATTGGGTTGTTTCTGTTTGCAACCCAAACAACAGTTCTAACTGGGATGTTCTTGTACCATATTCCGACATAACGGTTCCTGGAACTTCCTGGACTGAAGAAACCAAGCTCAAAACTTCCATCTTTCGAAACTAAGGTTCTTGTCCCCCCATCACGAATAGATTGAGACAAAGTAAGTGTATTAGCTGTATTACAGAATCTAGAGAATAGGAGTAGATTCGCAATAATAATTAGCATTGAAGAAAGAGTGTCCATTAGCAACCGGGAAAACTTTGAACTATTTTGCTTTCTGTAACAGATGGAATACATGGTTTCCAACCTACAAGGGTGGAAGTAACATAGAAGTGGACAAGTCGTATTTGTTTAAGTAAGCAAATTGCTATGATCTCTCTTTCTTTTCTTTTTTGTTTTTGAAGGAAAAAAAATAAAGATGGAGGGAAGTTTATGTGATCAAGAAAAGGAAACAGTTAGGACATCCGGAATCAGAACATCAGATATACAATTAATGGTTCAAAATATTAAACAAAATTTATAAACTTTCTCACATCATGCGTAGTATATACCATAACAACTCCATAAATATTTGGGTCACGAGGAATCACGAGAAACTTGGGCTATATTTGATTAGTGTTTTAATAAATAAAGGATAGTTACAGATAAGAGCGAACATGTTTGATTGTAAGAATTAACATAAAGATAAAAATAAATATATTCTTAAAACAGTTTTGAAATGAATTTATAATATCTAAAAACAAAAATCATACCAGACACTTCCTAATGTGAAATAAATATGTAAGCATGACAAGGCTACTGCATCTGTCCTGTACGAAAGCATTAAGGCAACAGTAGTGAGCAGACATGTAACCACCACTTCGACGCATTCAAGGGAAATCAACAGGTCACTAGACTCAACCCATGACTCTAAGACTCAACCCATGACTCTAACGCTCTTGTAATCCAGCAACCCTGGCTGCCACTTAGTTGGCCTAAGGTATAGCCGTAGTTTAGTAGTTAAATGTACCTTTCATCAGCTGTCACTTGTAAGCGAAGAAGATAAAAAACGATTGTCCATGTTTCAGAGAATTTTCACCAGCCTTAACGAATGCAAAGAAAAGTAAGACTGCAATAAACAAAATTTCGTTGCCTTTGGGACAGCAATGAATCCTTGTTAGCTGTCGGTCTTCTTCATCGATAAAAAAAAAAAATCATCAATTTCATTTCTTTACGACATCCTTAAATATAAAATTAGTGTTAAATATTCTCCAAGTAATTAGAAGACAATGTTTCAATGGATGTAGCAAAGTATTGCTGCGGGCCCCTAGGAAGAAATGAAGTAATCCATTGCTATCTATCACCATCCAACGTTGAACTTTGTGTGTATCGTATTCCAATGCAAATTTCATGTATCGCAAGTCTACACTGCAATCGATCCCGGAATGACGCTGCCTAGAATAGGTACAATCCTTGTCCATCGGTACACATTGATCTTTGAGATTGCCTGTGTAACAAACACACCTCTTATGGGAAAATTTGTTAAAAAATGAATATATTCAATTATAAATATAATTTTTTTGAGATTTAATATTAAACATAAGTTTTAACTTGAAATATTATAATATTTTAAATAAATTATAGTTGAATAAAAAATTAATTTTAAATAATTCCTAGTTGATATGTCTTCACAAAACCTAAAACCTTTTAAAAAAAATTCTATCTCACGTAGAAATTATAATTTTTTAAAATATTTATACATTAGATAATTAAAAAATTAAAATTAAATTCAAATGAGCGTAAGTACTTTTAGCTTTTTTATGTAATAATTTGAGTGCAATAAGAAATAGAATTAGTTGATGGATAGCCAGATAAATCATGGAATCTATCAGAAGTCATGAGATGTATCCAAGTCAGCCTTTTTATTTCTTTCTTGTTCATGTTTCAAAGGGTAAGCTAAACAAATAGCTATTTTAGCTATTTGTTTTGTTAACAGCCCTTTCTACATTTAACTGTAGAAATGGCTAAAACAATAGCCATTGGCCAACGACTATTTTTATAATCGTTGGCTAATAATTTTTTTTAAATATAAAACAAATCTTCTATAAATACATGAAGAAAAAATTTGTAGTTTTAAATTTTTCTATTGTGCCTTCTCCTTCTCTCAAATTTAAAAAAAAAACAAGAATCAATTATTCTCCGGTTAATTATTAACATCGGTTGTGTTAATTAGCTGAAATTAAAAGGTATGTTTGTTTAAAGTTTTTTTTTATTTTCTTTTTAATATCTCTTGATTTTTTAGATCTTTTGTTGTTAATTTAATATTTGTGATGAGTTTTATTTCTTTATTCTTTAATGTTTTTAATATGGATTAAGGAAGAAAATTTATATTTATGTTGTTATCTTTGATAAAATTGAGAGGAATTAATAATGGTAGTTGATATTGATAAAAAGATAGAGTTACATATTTAAAATTTATTTTCGATTGTATGTCTTAATTTGAGGTCAATTATATTTTATCTTTTTTAAAATGCAATTAAACTAGTATATCGATTCTATTTTAGTTCCAAAAAATAGTTAAATTGTTATATTAAAACAAGTAGAAGACAATGCTTATTATTAATTCGCATGTATGAAAACTACAAAATTGCTAGACATTAAATGCGAGCTTCTTTTATACTCTCTTGTAAAGTTTTAACTTGAGTTTTTTTTTTAATGTAAATGGATTCAAATTTTCCAAGCTCTTTTATCAACTTTCTTATGAGTGAGTCAAAAGATATTCTCTCTCAACCAAGTGATTCTAATCAATTAATTGATGACTTAACATGCTCGAATTTAAATGTCCATTCGGCAAAAAAATCACAAAGAAGTAAAAATTTCTCACTAGAGGAGGATTGTTTACTTGTCTCTACATGGCTAAATACAATCAAGGATCCAATTATAGGAGTTAAACAACAAACAAAACCATTCTGGGCTCGTGTACATGCTTGCTTTGTAGATAATGAAGGAAACTTGAATAATTGTTCACAAATAAGCATCTCAAGTTGATGGCAAGAAATAAATAGAGAAGTCGGTAAATTTGTTGGATTTGTTACTCAAATTGAAAATCGTCAGCAAAGTTGAATGACCGAAGAATCAAGGGTAATGTTAATATTCATTTCTATGTTAAATTGTTTAACATATATTTTAATATTATTTAATTTATTTATTTATTTTTTTACCATATTAATGATGCTCAGCAAATGTATGCTTCTTGCGTTGGCAAACGATTTCAACTAGAACATTGTTAGGTTATCTTAAGAAAAGAACCTAAATGGCAATTTGAGCGTGCAAGTCAACATTAAAGGTCAAACAAGAAACAAAAAGATTATGTCAATGCAAGTCCAACTTCATCAACTCCATCTACCCCTGATGCTGTGAGTTTAGGAGAAGATAATGAACCATTGATTTATAAAGATAGACCAATCGGTCAGAAGGCTGCAAATGAACGACTTAAACGCAGACAAGGAAAAGATAAAGTTGAGGATGTAACTATAACGAATATCTTACAACAATTTATGGATACTCTAGTTGAAATTGAGGATCAGAAGAAACAAGACAGGAAAATTATGTTAAAGCAATAAGCCATGATGATTCAACAAAGTCAAGAGAAACAAGAATTGGACAGGATTGAGAAAGAAGAACAAATTATGAAAATGGATATTTCTAATTTGGATCAAATTTCTACAACATATTTTCAAAATAGAAAGTTAGAAATTATGCAAAAGAGGGGTTTTGATTTTTAATTAATTTTGATTGATTTATTGTAATGTAATGTATTTTTAATTAAATATGTAGAAAATTCTTGGTTATTTTAAATACATTGTTATGAAATTGATATCAATTCATAATACTTTTTTAAAGTTCCTCTAACACTTAACAATAATAAGTAGGATTAATTAACTTAAAAGATAACAAACATAATGAAAAAAAACATAAAAAACCTGAAAATTATGATAACATAAGAAGTTAAAATCTAAATATTCTACTCGTTGCCATATTGTTCCCACAAATGTTCAATCAAATCTTCTTGTAATTGAGAGCTAGTAGCTCTATCCCTAATTCGATTACGAGTTTGAAGAAAATCATGTAGTTCTGGTATTTCACAATGTGACACTGATATAAAGGAATTGACTTCATGTTCATGGTCAAATCCAAGGTTCATTGCTCCTTCATCCTCAATAATCATATTATGCATTATTATGCAAACTTTCATAATATATACAAGCGTTTCTTCATCCCAGTATCGAACAGGTCCACGTACAATTACAAAACGAGATTGGAGCACCCCAAATGCCCGCTCCATATCTTTTCTTGCAGACTCTTGCTTGCTTGCAAAATATTTTCTCTTTGCTCCTAATGGTTTTGGGATTGTCTTAACAAAGGTTGACCAATTAGGATAAATCCCATTTGCTAAATAATATCTCATTGTATATTCATGTCCATTAATTGTATAATTGACAGGAGTAGTACGACCTTCAGCAAGTGCAGCAAAGATAAGTGACCGATCAAGAACATTTATATCATTTAATGATCCAGACATTCCAAAAAAGACATGTCATATTCAAATATCTTGTGAAGCCACTACCTCTAGAATTATAGTTGGTTCACGACAATGACCAGTATACATCCCATGCCATGCAATTGGGCATTTCTCTCATTTCCAATGCATACAGTCAATGCTCCCTAACATCCCTGGAAACCCACGCTGCTCTCCAATTGATAATAATCGACAAATATCAGCCTCGTTTGGTGCCCTTAAATACCAATCACCAAAAACTTCTACGATTGCTTTGACGAAAGCTCTAAGACTTTTTATTGTAGTGGTTTCTCCAATTCGAAGATATTCATTAGTAAGATCTGCAGGAATACCGTATGTAAGTATTCTGTGAGTTGCAGTTATCTTTTGAAGGCAAGATAAACCAAGAACACCAAGAGCATCTGTCCTTTGTTTGAAACATGAATTATGAGCTTCCACTGCATTTGCGATCCGAAGAAAAAGACGACGACTCATCCTAATTCTTCTTTGAAATTGACTTTCAGTGAATTTAAGATTTTCTGCAAAATAATCATTATATAACCTTAACTCACCTTCCTTTCTATTACGATTAACAATATTGTGACCAGGAATAGAGCCACGATACCTTGTTCTCCACCCTTGATTATTCGATTCTTCTTTAGCAACTACAATAGTAGGAACTTGAAAAGCCAACACAGGAGTGTCATCATCAAAATCAAAAGCATCATAAAAATTAAAATTAGAATAATTTATGATAAATTTTAATGAAATATAACAAAGATTGGAGAGAAGAAAATGATGAGAAAAAATGTTAAGATATATGAGAATATTTATAGATGGACTATTTTTTCAAATTGTCAAATCTTAGAATGTTGGCGGTAATTTTTTTAAAATTTAAAATATTGGTTGTTATTTTTTTAAAATTTAAAATTTGAAAATTTAATATTGGCGGTTATGTTGGCACTGATTTTTTCAAAGTTTGAATTTGAATTTCCTTTTTAAAAATTAAATTTTTAACAATAACATATAAAACTTAAAATTAAAAATATTAATATAAATAAATTTTAAATTATATTTTTTAACTTTTATATTACTTCATTAATTTTATATTACTTTTATAAATTATTCATATTAATTATATAATTAATAACATCATAATTATATTATATATAAAATATTTAAATTAGTTATATAATTACATTAAAATTAATTTGACATGAAATATATTAAAATATAAATGGCTTTTCTATATAGCTTTTTACCATTGAAATGTATATAATTTAAAAAACTATATTTATACTATTTAAAAAACTATTTTTTTATTTGGCTTTTTAATATAACATTTTTCATTGGAGATGCTCTTAGAAAGATATTGATTTCTTATTTTTATAAATATTAATGGACTATATTAAAATAATTATGTATCAAATATGTTAAAATACAATTAGCTCTTCTAAATGGCTTCTTATTATTGAATTGCACATTAATAAAAAAACTATATCTATACTATTTAAAAAACTATATTATCAATTTAACTCTTCTAAAAAGCATCTCCCATTGAAGATGCTCTAAGCCGAGCATGGCTTCTGTGGTTTTGATGTTAGGTGGAGATAGTGCATTGCCTAAGCCCAAAGAACCGGGCTTCTTTAAATATAGAGGTCTAGTCGAAGCAAATTCTTCATCCGACCAGGCGGAATCACCTTCAAATAATGAAACGTCAACCTCATTGCTGGAGGCTCCGTAGGTAATTTCTCAATGAAAAAGGTTAAGAAGGGTCCCCCTGCTCTGTTTGTGCTTTAGAAATAAATTCTGCTTTTATAAAAATAAAAATAAATTATATTGGACTTACTTGCATTTGTCTTGCGGAAAAGTATTCTCTTGGTGACTGAGTATAGACTAAGGTCGTCTTCACCTTAACTCTTAAGGCCCCATAATGAAAGCAGTACCACCGTATCACCACTAGCAACCTACTTGCTGATGGTTGAAGTTCCTCATCTTCACCAATCAATTATGCAATCTATTATTGGGTGTTTTTTATTATTAGTTCCTCAACACCTGTGTTTTTAAGGGAAAACCTCCTCATCCTCTCTTTTAAGGGGATGTCATGTTCTTGATATCTTGTAATGATGGTTATTTAATAACATATATTACGTGGATAGTAAAAATTGTTAGATTTTAATACCAGCTGATAGGAAAAAAAAACAAAAAAAAAAAATTAGTAAGCACAAAGAATAAGAATCCAGTGAAAAGCATCTCAACCACAGGAACACTAATTTGAATTTTTATTATTTAATTTTTTTTTCTAATCAAAATTGAATGTTCTAGGTTGCTTATATGGAATGGAAAATATCCTAAACAAATATGCAAAATAATAAAAAAAAGATCTAAATTATCTAGGAAGATATGATAAATCCCAAACAATAACTTTCAGTGCTTATTTGAAAGTTCCATAGACATCAAATAGCTATAAAATTTTAAACTTATGATTTTTTAATCTACAAGCAAAAATTTCAACCTAAGCTAACAATTGGATCAAAATTTGTACTCGCTAGTATAGCTATGATGTGTGTTTGCCCAAAATCTCATGCATGAGAAAGTCTACTTTGTGGACAAGTTTTAAAATGAATGTTTAGCATTTCAACCCGTAGGCCTAAATGGCTGGAGACTGAAGCGTTTTAATAGCCACATCCATGATTTTGTATGAGAATTAATCATACTTTCCTTATAAGGTTTGACATTGTTTAGGATGGTAGAATATATTACCTTTGTTCATTAGCATTTTTGAATGAAAATGCTAAAATGCTATTCAAGCAGTACTTCCAAAGCTGCTCTGTTCCGTAGCAGAGGATGCAGATCTCAGCTCACAGGCAATTCTGGTCCAGATGGTGTACAAACTATTAAAAAGCACGATCGTTCAATGTGAACTCTGATAGGGGATATAAACTATTAAAAAGCACGATCGTTTAATCGTCATCAGGTTTTCTTTTTCAATATTTTACTATAATTAGCTGACCCAGTGGAAAGTTTCTTTTGGAATAATTGTTTAGAAAGACCTGAGGCCGCTGTGTAGGAGTAGACAAGCCAGACTATTGCTTTTAGTTAAGTTGTGAATGCAACCTTTTCTTTTAGGAAAGTTTCTTTTGGAATAATTCCTTAGAAAGACCTGAGGCCGCTGTGGAGGAGTAGACACGCCAGTCTATTGCTTTTAGTTAAGTTGTGAATGCAACCTTTTTCTTAGGTAAGAACTTGAATAAATATTCAAAAGAATTAAAACGATTTGATTTCTTGTTGTAATGAACTCCACTGTTAATGTTTGTAATTCTAGCAAATCCGTCATGTGACTGGTTTGGTCTTCTTGAATCATTTCCTGTAACAATTTCTCCAACTGTTCAAAAATTACACCACACAACCAGGCAATGGTTAAAAAGTTAGTGTATGACAGATTGTAGGGATAAGTAGAACCCAGCAATGGTAATAATCACTTCAGAAAACATTAGACATTGTTTTGAGTGGAAGGGGGTTTAAATTTGTAAGATATAAATTTTTTATTTAAATCTAAGCTAAAGTCATTTCAAATTTAATCTAAGTTAATCTAGGTATAGGTATTTAAGAAAGAGTTATAAAAAAATTTCTTTCTTCTCTTCTAATTATTTTAGCTATTGTGACCCTTCTTTACTTAAATTAAAGATTAAATTTTTTTATCTCGAGTTTTTAATCAAAAAATATAAAAGTAATAAGTAAATAGTTCTTTTTCATATTATTTTTTATTATTATTTGTTTATGAAATGATTAAAGAAGATATTAGAGTTTATAAGGATTAGAAATTTATGTTGTTAAGTTTGATTTATGATTATTAAAGGTTTAATGTTATGTGATTAATTAATATGTTGTTAAAAATAAGGATTTGTGAGTTAATTTGTTTAAATTAATTTTTATAGATTAAGAAATTTATTTTAACCTTACTAAAAAATCTGGATAGAATGATCTTAAGATTGAAGATAATCAATTTTTATTTTGGTCCTTGATTTATAAAAAATTTAGTTTAGTCCCTAAACTTTGAAAAAATTTTAATTTGACCTCTAAATGTATTTTGAGATTCTGAAAAGTGTTATTATGAGGTTAAAGATGACGAATCTCATTTGATAATTGATTTGAAATATTTTTAGTCTTGTCCCTTAATTTTAGAAATTTACATTTTAGTCCCTAAACTTTATAAAAATTGTTGTTTGGTCTCTTGTTTGTTCTAGACAGAATTAAGGATGTTTTATGGGTAAAATTGCAGTATAATTATGTATTTATAGTTTGGCCAAGTTTTGATAAAATTACATTTTGGTTCGTGTTTTGGATAATTATCGTTTTAGTCCCTAAATCTAAGAGACTAAATATAGTTTTCTTTTATGCATTAGAATCTTTTATTTATGTTGCTTTGAGTTGCTTTTAAGTACATTTTGTATATTTATTGTAGGTTCTTTTAACGATACTTAATAGATTTTTTAAATCTTTTATCTGATATTTCTTTTAATTCTATATTTTACAGGTAAGTGGAATAATCTTTAATATACATTTAATATTAATAAATATATATGTTGATTGTATGATGAATGCAATTCGTTAATCTCTTGAATATTTATATATATTGCTTTATTTTTCAAGTATTTATCTATTCTTAAATTTGACTTGCATTCTATCGAACTAAATTCTATTCAATATAAAATATATTTCTTTGATGATTCTTCAAATATCTATTATGTCTTGATATAAAAGTTATCAGTAACTCTATGCTAACAGAAAGTAGTTAACCTATATGCATATAATATTTTGTATACCTAATTGGTGAGAGAGACACTAGTTTATAGTGATAAATAATCTCACAATGGTCAATTTTAAATTATTTTTTAGTTTTATTAATTTTAAATAATATAATATTTTTAAAATTATAAACACTGTATTTTAAATAAATTGTTATTTTAAGATATTTATTTCGAGGTTTGGCGTGAATAAGACGTCTTTTTAACATTATTTCTGCATTGCTGATTATAGACCGAGATCCAGGTCTCGACAAAAGTCGTGGTGATTACCACTGAATCACGTCTTGGTCATAGTAAATAATAGCTGTTGACGACATCACCAACAGGTATTGTTACCAGAATATTCGGCATCCGCATCAATTATTTGTCGAATTATTAAAGCTAAAAGCTGTGTGATCTGTTGTAGAAAAAAATGGTTAGTGGATGTTGCAATCTGTCAAATCTGTTGTTCTTCTCATGAAACCGACATATCAAAAGTCAAGTCTTTATCAAAGCCTATTCAATCGATCCTAGTTCAATCATGTAGTGGAAAGTCTGTATATATAAATCTGAGCTTGCAACAGTACACATGTGAGCTCTCTATGACTGGATGGATATCCTTCCACATATAGTTTTCTGTACTATCCTTTCATTTGCAGTTTTCAATATTTCCTTCCTTGGTTTCCAATTAAAATTCTGCACTGCTCTTAACACCATTGCTCCATCACAATCTCTAAGTGATGGCAAAACCTTGGTGTCTAGAGAAGGAAGCTTTGAACTGGGTTTCTTTAGCCCTGGAATTTCTAAGAATCGTTACTTGGGAATTTGGTACAAAAATATCCCAGTTAGAACAGTTCTTTGGGTTGCAAACCGGCGGAATCCAATTGAAGATTCCTCTGGCTTGTTGACCATAGACAATACTGCCAATATTTTGCTTCTTAGCAACCGCAACGTTGTTGTTTGGTCATCAAACTCAACAACAGTAGCCAAGAGTCCAATAGTGCTGCAGCTCCTGGATTCCGGTAATCTTGTCTTAAGAGATGAAAAAAGTGACTCTGGAAGGTACCTGTGGCAAAGTTTTGATCATCCATCTGATACACTGATTCCAGGAATGAAGCTTGGCTGGGATTTAAGGACAGGACTTGAAAGACGCCTATCATCCTGGAGGAGCTCAGATGATCCATCTCCCGGAGGCTTAACTTGGGGGATTAAACTACAAAATAACCCTGAGACAATTATTTGGAGAGGATCACAACAGTACTTCAGGAGCGGCCCTTGGACAGGCATTGCATTCACAGGTGCTCCAGAACTAGTCCAAAACCCAGTTTTTAAGTTAAATTTTGTCTCAAGTGAGTATGAAGTATATTTATCCTACAATCTCAAAAATATATCAGCATTCTCCAGGATAGTTGTAAATCAGACTACCAATTATCGTGAAGCCTACATATGGAATGAAGCAACCCAAACTTGGGTCCTCTATGCTTCTGTGCCAAGAGACTCGTGCGATAATTATGCCCTTTGTGGTGCCAATGGAAATTGCATCATTAATGACTTGCCAATTTGTCGATGTTTAAAAAATTTCAAGCCTAAATCACCAGAGAAATGGAACTTAATGGATTGGTCTGATGGGTGCGTGCGCAATAAACCATTGAACTGCCAGAAGCGAGATGGATTTGTGAAATATCTGGGGCTGAAATGGCCTGATGCTACTCATTCTTGGCTAAACAAGAGTATGAATCTCAATGAATGCAGAGCTAACTGTTTACAGAACTGTTCCTGTATGGCATACAGTAATTCAGATGTTAGAGGAGGCGGCAGTGGCTGCATAATTTGGTATGGTGACCTGATAGATATCAGACAGTTTCCAGCTGGAGGTCAGGAACTATACATTCGCATGAATCCTTCAGAATCAGGTCTATGCTAAACATTTGTTTTTTTTTCAATCCATGAGTACCTAGATGCGGCACAATTTCCTTGTTTATAGCTTCTTTAATTGCTTGTGATGTATCTTTATTCTAACAATAGTGCACTTTCTTAGAGGCAAAAGCTGAGCCTACTGTAAAGATTGCGGTGATAGTTTCAACTGTCATTGTCATGGTCTCCGGGCTGCTTGTGTTCTGTTATTGCATTTGCAAACGAAAGGAAAAGTGCAGAGGTAAAGTTACTGGCACATTTCTCTAAAAGAATGGCCATCCTTTTTATCATAATGTTCTAAAAAAGTATAGCTTTAAGCCATTACCTATTGTCCACTCATTATGACTGCAGCTTTAGCAAATGTATGATCATCTTTAGTGAAAGCTTCGATACTTGTCATGACTGAGTGCTTGTTTCAATATATAAAGTTTTCTTTGATGAGAAAAGAAGAAAAAAGAAAAGAGCTGTTCCTTTACTTAATTCAACATTCTTGATGCTAGCAAGTGAACAATTTCAGTTTCGAATCAACTGACTAGTCAGTTGGCTATAGTCAACTGCTTTAAAATATAATCATGAGCATATTGACTTGTTATTATGTTTCTATAACCAAATTTTATATATTAAAATAATATAAATTATATATTAAAAAATTAAATATAAAATAATATAAATATAAATAAATTTTATGTTTAATGAATTTTTATTTAAAAAAATATGTGAGAAAATAATATAAATTAAATTTTAAAATTTTAATTAATAATTTAAATTATTAAATTAAAATGATTGTTGGAATTGTCTTATCTTCACGACTAATATGACACCTGTTGTCCTCCTTTTTCCGAGAGCGCAGAAATGGACCTGCAAAATGACCAGATCACTGGTGGAGAGAATGAAGACTTGGATCTACCACATTTTGAGTTCGCTAAAATAGTCAATGCAACCGATAACTTTTCAATAAAAAACAAATTAGGCCAGGGAGGTTTTGGACCTGTCTACAAGGTATGCCTTTTCATGCATGAGAACAATAATGAACTTGGGTTTTGTTCAGGAAAGAAAAGGCATGCATTTTATTGGTGTGATTTTTGTAGGGTACACTAGAAGATGGACAAGAAATTGCTGTGAAGAGGTTATCAATATGCTCCGGACAAGGATTAAAAGAGTTCAAAAATGAAGTTATACTGATTAACAAGCTACAGCACCGAAATCTTGTAAAGCTTCTTGGATGTAGCATTCAAAGAGAGGAAAAACTTCTGGTGTATGAATATATGCCCAACAAAAGCCTGGACTCTTTCCTTTTTGGTTCGGATCTCTCATAACCTTACAAAATTTTAGCTGGCTCGCTGTTACTAATAAGAATGAGTCTTGGTTCATGATAGAATAAGTCTTCTGTTTTGAGCTTTCATAGAATAAGTCTTCTGTTTTGAGCTTTCAAGTAGCATGAATGACGTATATATGATTAATCTTACCAGATCAGACAAAAAGTAATCTGTTAGACTGGTCTAAGCGGTTCAACATTATCTGCGGGATCGCCCGGGGGCTTTTGTATCTTCATCAAGATTCAAGATTGAGGATTATACATAGAGATCTGAAATCAAGTAACGTTTTACTTGACAAGGACATGAACCCAAAAATTTCTGATTTCGGTTTGGCTAGAACTTTCGGAGGCGATCAGACTGAAGGAAACACAAGTAGAGTAGTTGGCACCTAGTAAGTATTCACTTTTCATGCTCTTTCTTTTAGGCCTTTGCGATTTTTGCAAGAGAGTACTCATCTGTCTTTTTTAATGTCGTTCTGTAGTGGTTATATGGCACCAGAGTATGCTACTGATGGACTCTTCTCAGTGAAATCTGATGTCTTTAGCTTTGGTATCATGTTGCTAGAAATAGTAACTGGAAAGAAAAGTAGAGGGTTTTACCATCCAGATAACAACCTAAGCCTCATAGGATATGTAAGTATCCAGGGTTAAATCTCCTTATTACATTCAATCATTTTAGCGATTAATGATGAGGTTTCAAATGATCTAGGCATGGAGATTGTGGAAAGAAGGCAAACCATTAGAATTGGTTGATGGATTGGCCGAAGAGTCATGGAATCTATCAGAAGTCATGAAATGTATCCACATTAGCCTGTTATGTGTTCAACAATACCCTGAGGATAGACCAAGCATGGCCTCAGTGGTTTTGATGTTAGGTGGAGAGAGGACATTGCCAAAGCCAAAAGAACCAGGCTTCTTTAAGGATAGAGGTCCTGTTGAAGCATATTCTTCATCCAGCAAGGTGGAATCATCTTCAACCAATGAAATTTCAACCTCAGTCTTGGAACCTCGGTAGTGACTTCGTAATTTTTCCTTCTAGACTTGGTTTAAACGATGTTTCAATCATTGTCCATACTGGATTGTCAGCTGCAGTAGTTCCAGTTTGGATTTGTAGCTGGAATGGGTCTGCTCTCTATATCGTGTTTTTGACATTACTACTGGTTGTAATTTACAGAAAATGTATACTGCCATTCCTTCTCTTATCTTTAGTTATTCCATTTGTGATATGTTAATGCTTCTCAAAATTTCCTTCAAATCCTTTCCTCTTAAATACTACTGATCCTAAGCATAACTCCTCAAGCATTGCAAATCTATACTTTTACGAGTATGTTCTAGTCTTGATTAATATCAAAAAGATTTAACAATTAACTTTATCTTTGTATTGCGTTTTTACATTTAAGAAGTATTGTGATCTTAATTCTATTTTTAAGCTAGTGGTTATATAATGTCCAACGCTAATCTATATCTACCATGAACACAATCTTTAGTGCCTTTAAAAGCATTCAAGAGCAATTATAGCTCATGCAAGTCATTTATCTTTAGTGCCTTTACAACCATTTAAGAGCAACTATAGCTCATGCAAGTTTGCAAATTTAAATGAACACTATTTTAAAGAGTTGATTCTATAGAGATTTTCAAAATAAGACAAATAGGGCAACATGTATAATAACAATAAAAATCCCAATAATAACCATCATAAGCACATTATAAACATGTTCATCATAAATATCATAAATACCAATGCAATCATAGCCTAGATCACCACAACCATAATGACCATGACAAGCAAGCTATAACTCATATCAAAATAAATGCTTTCAATTTTTTTAACTAACTTGATCTTAAATTCTTTCTAGATGGATTCATGATATGAATTATATATTTGATTAGTAAAAGTTGTTCAAAAATAAAAATCTTAAACTTGTTAAGATGAATCACAATGGTATCATCATATTAGAAAATTGATAAATACAAATAAAAACATCAATGAAATATTTATATCGATAAATTGTAATGAATTTCATCAGCAAAATATTCTCTCACAATATCCATCTGTAAACATAGATGGAACTATTCCTTTATATATACTGAAGGAATTACAATGTAAAAATAAAAAATTAAAAAAAGAATAAGTATGATGATGTGTCATTTACATAGACGATATTATCAACAATATTAATACTATTGGCAAAATTCATTTTTAAACCCATGAGTAAAGTGTTTTCTTATCCTTGACATTGTTCAATGTATTAATTATAAAATGCATCATCAATAAATTAATTTTATTAGTATATTCCAAAAAGCTCTAGAATTGTTCACTTTTTAATTGCACTATTTATATTGTTAACTACAAATGGGATCATTGATGGATTAATTATGTTAGTATTTTCTAGAGAGCTCTAATACTGTTCACTTTTTAATTGCACTATTAATTATTATTTTTTATAGTCAAAATCATCGACATATTAAAAAGTTATTGGTGATATTTTGGGGTTTCTAAAAAAATTATATTAAATTAAAATTTTAAATTAAGTAACATGGACAGAATCACCAATAAAATGTTTAAAAACATTAATATTTAATTATTCATTAGTAAAACAATTAGTAAAATTCCTAATAAAAAAACTAGAAACTCTCATTTCATAACAAACACGCTTCTTATTCCTTTTTTTTATTTCTTCTTTTTCTTCTTCTTCTGTACTAACATCTTTTTTTTTTCTTTCTCTTTCCTCCTTAACCCCTTTTGTAAGAAAGCCTAACAACCTTTTTTTTCTTTCTCTTCCCTCCTTAATCCTTTCTCTTTTATTATCTTCTCTTCTCCTCTACGAGCAAGTATGTCTTCTCCTCTCTTCTTTTTTTTTTCTTCTTAATTTTTTTAATTAACATACTTTATGAATTTGTTTTTCCTTTTCTCTTCTTAGCTTCACTCATAATTAGATCAAGGTAAGATTTGTTTTGTGTTTTTTTCATTATATTTTTTTCTATTCTTAATAATTGTATGAATGTTGTTGTAGGATTTGTTGGAGTTTAGTGGGATTTTTTTTTATCATTTTTATTGTTTAATTTCAATTAAATTAATTTATTTGTTGTTGGATTATGGGTTCTAGAATAGGTTTTCTAGGTTAGGTGAAAATATTTTTGTTGGATTTAACTATTTTTCTACTTTTGTTAAATACATTGTAAAAAAGTATTTTTAAATAATTACTGATGGTGTTACCAATAAATTAAATCTATCAGTTTATTCCAAAGAGTTGAAAAGAAATTACTGTAAATCTCATTGTGCCACTATTTAATCACTAATGAAATTGTAAATGGTATTTATGTCATTAAATTGCAAACTTCTTGAGGAAAATGTTGATGAAATGGAGTGGGTAAAAAACAAATTGGTGCTCTTTTCCTATTAGTAAATTCATGAGTAATTTTATCACCGACAAACCAAAAATTACTAACAAGAATTTTATCAATGGAGCATTTCTATCAATAAACCCGTCAGTAAATTCATTGTTGATGGAATGATAGAAGTACCAATCATTGATTAGTTTGGGATGAAATAAAAATTATATAATTACCTATCTTGATCATGATGTTATAAAGATAATCTTTCCAATGTTGTCATAAACTAATTTTGAAAGAAAAGATTGGGTTATGTCATAACTACCTCCTGAATTATAATCATTAACTCCTTTAATATAGCTCCATAACCTTCCCTTATGACCCCTTCATTATCAACATCAGCACCCACGCTCATCAATCAATATATTAAAGATATGGTGATTTGAATCCTAAAAAGGTTGGTGTGGCTTCTTTGTTATCATAGGTTGTCTTGTGTGTGTGTATATGTATGGAAGAGATAATTGCTACAACAACCAAAAAAAGGAAGAAAATGACCAAAACATTGGGATCATCAATATCCTCCCTTGAGATGTGGTGGAATACACTACTCATGATAAAAGAAGACCAGGAAGAGATGTTCTAGGTAGAGTGACTCACACGCCTCCTCCATTCTAGTAGTATTTGAAACGACACACCAGCAGCAATTGCAACCATTAACATACAACCACCATATATTTTCATTATTTTCACTTGTCTATCCATTATTTCAGCTTCTTTCAATCCACCATAATCATTTTAGAAGGTTGATTTTGAACACTAATTAAAAATTTAGCATATTCTGGAATTTTAATGGCTAAACATATGTTCTTTTGGATGATTTTAAATATTTAGTTTTGTGTGGGCGACAATAATTTTATGTGTGGATGTTTGAATTCTTTATATTTAATTTTTCAGTATGATGTGTTTCACAATTGAATGTATATTATGAAAGCTCTTTTTCAAAAAAAAAAATAGTAGGTGAATTCCATGTATATAAAAAAGAAAAAAGAAAAAAGAAAAAAGAAAACATGTATAATATGTTGATATGAATAATTGTGCTTTAAAAAGAATTTGTATAGAAATATGAACTTTTTGTTAGGAAGGTGTGTTTGGGAAAGAGCTGAACTTGAAGTTGGTATACTTGTAATGTGGAATGTTGATAGAATCACATGAAGGTCTTAAAATTAGTAATTAAAGTAATTTATACGAGTAAATACATTTTAGTACTATGAAAAATGAGCTTGAAAAGAGTATATGTGAATATTAGAGACTTGGGTGTGTAAAGAAGTAATTGAACCAATGAGAATTTTAGACTAAATGTATTGGAAATAATGAATTAAATGGGATAGACTTAAAGGAGAGCAAAAACACAAAACTTTTACTATTAAATGGTTAGAAAACTATATATATTAAAGGTGAAATATTTAGTAGATAGTGTAGTGTGCCTTAGTTAAGATAGAAGATGAGGATTGTTTATATTGTGTATAAAATTTGTGGATTAGATTGAGTGCTGTGTTTAGCATTAAAGTAACATGTAAAAAAGAAAAGGATGGAAAGAGTTATGATAAAATTATGAAATTTTGTTAAAAAATTGGCCAAGTCGTTAGTTTAAAGAATTTTGTTGAAATTTGAAAAGTTAACCATATATAGTTAAATGGTAAAATTGTATTGTCTTCAATGTTTTGGATATTTAAGGGAAATTAAGATAAGAGAGGGTTATTATGTAAATTCAAAAAGTATAAGCATATAAGTTTGAAAAATTTGTATGTTCAGTTAAATTGATTTTGTTGGGCTTTGAAATTTTGATGATGTAAAAGTCTCGAGGGAGGATTTAATTTGGTGATAGAAATGTTGACCTATGTAGTATAATGGAAAGTTTATGTTTGAGATGGAAGTGGATAATTATTTGAATTTTTGGGATGGAAGTGGATAATTATTTGAATTTTTGGGATGGAAGTGGACAAGTCGTATTTGCGGGCATTTGAATATTGCTTTCTTTAACAGCAATAAATAAATATATATATATAGTAGACTTCTAAAAACAATCACATATAAATAAATATAATGTTTCTCATGTATTTTATATAATTTTATTCCAATGTTATGTATTTATTTTTTTTATTTTTTACACACATTATAATTAATTTTTGTATCAATTAAATACCTTATAAGCTCAACAAACAGATAATAAACATAAATATTAAGGGTTGAATCTAGATGTAGAGGCAAGGAATTCCTTACCAGAACAATAGGTCATGTTCTCATGCGCAATTATTGATCTAATTTAAGGGTAATGGTAGAATAAATCTACCTAATAATTTTTCAATATTTGAGTGGGGAAAGCTATAGGAAAATGAAAGAAAGGTTACTAAACTCTAAACAGATAAAAATCTGAATATGGTTGCTTTATTGTTCACAGTAATTTTATATCGAGAGGCAGTGGTGCTAGTATGGGGTTTATTGTTCATGGTAATCTGAAAATATCGAACAGAAATCCCATGTAAAGCCAACAGAAAAGGCTAAACCCAAAACAAAATTCACCAACAATCAACTTCCAGTATTTAATGTGTGTTTGTTGTATTTTACAGTATGAATGTCTCTGATTCTTCTTCATTATAAAAAAAGCAAAAGGGGTTGTGACATGAAATTATTGTGCATCACTCTTTTATAATCTATTATAGATTGGAATAATAAATTTTTTTACTCAATTTTTTTCCGGCCATTATACCCTTTGATCGCAAAACTGATGGCCAATTGTATCTTTCTTATAGATTAGAAAGAAATTAAAAGAACAAGGACTAATATAAAAAATATAAAAAAATTGTGATGGAAGGTCGCCGTGTTTAGGTGGCGTGTGGGCCTTTCACCGGACTTTGAAGGGGGTCTTCACGGGTGCCGTTGAAATCTTCTCAATGATGCCTTTCTATTAGGGCGATGCGTGTACTGAGGAGAGGTCCGGTGGAGCGCCTATAATCTTTTCTTCTTTTCATCACTTTCCTCTCTCGTTTTCATTGGTTTTCACACCTCACTCTCTCCCTATCAGAAAAGGAAAGCATTCCAGGCAAGACTGGTGAAAACACAAATAACATCCACCTGGACGCATTCAAGGGAAATCAATATTCATAAGAACACTTTTGTTCAAGTCGCTAGACTCACTATCCATGATTCCGTCGCCCTTGTACTACGGCAACCCTAGCTGGCCCTTGTAATACGGCAACACTGGACAGCTAACTAGTGAAATTTTTTTAAAAAAATTTATGAATAACTAGTTAAATTTTAATTTTTAAAAAAAATTATTAGTTTAAATTCTATAAATTTCAAGGTTTATTGATAGTTTACATGATTCCTTATTTTTAAACTCATGAGATTAGTTTTTTCTATTTTATATAGATTACTAGTTTAATTTTTAGGTTATATAAGATTTATATTGAAAATTTATATAATTAATTAATTTTAAAATTTATAAGATTAATTCAGATATTATAAGTTAACTTGAGCATCCATTTTAATTAAAAAAAATTATTCAAGTTTTAGAATATTTTCACAGGACTTTACCGATGCAAAAGACAAGTAAGAGTGCAATAAACAAAATATTGTTGCCTTTGGGACAGCAAGGAATCGTGTTAACTGTCGGTCTTCCTCATCGATAAAAAATCTTCAACTTCATTTCTTTACGATATCCTTAAATCCTGAGATTCTAATAAATGGTGGGCCATTAGGAAGAAATGAAGGTAATCTCGTTGTTGCCATCTATCAACACTCAACAGTGACCTTACTTCGTGTGTCTCGTTTTCCAATTCAAAGTTCATGTTTCCCAAGTCGTCGTCTTCTTCTTCTTTTTCTTTTTTATAACAATCGAGAGAGATTTTATTGATACAACTAGATTAACGTTAAGCCAAAGGAAAGCTAACTAATGAAATCTGAAGTGAAGGAATACGAAGGCAATGAAAAGAGGAAGAGAGAAGAGTAAATTCCAAAACTTACATATTAAGCAAAATTACGGTTGGAAGAAATAGAACCTGTTACTTGTTTGTCCATTGGAGAATTCCATCTGAGCCTCTAAACCAATTCATCCACACGTTGATTTGAGAAAGATCCATCATAAACATAAGCATTTTAGGCCACTGAATAATAGCCTAAAGAAATATAAGGGATAGATTTTGGCTCTAGCTTGATTGGAGTGCAAGGTTGGGTGAGTGGTAAACATAGACAATCGAAAGTTTTATAGTTTATGATAATTTGATTGACACCCAAACAAAGCCTCAAAAGGAGAGAGATTGTGAATTAGAAGTTCTCCCCCTATTGTTAGAATAAAGACATTGTATGGGTTTTTGAAAAGTTTTCCAGTAAATTATTAAATTGAGGGAAAATACAACTTGCACCAAATTCTTAAGCCATGGGGTAAAGCTAGTTGGAGCGGAAGGTGGATTGGTTCTTATTATGGCTAGAGTTTGTTGAGGCACGCAAAGCCTGAGAAGTCGGCAAGGGTAAGTTTAATGACCTTTCAAGGAAATTTTTCAATTCCTCAAACATCAAGGAAGTTTCTTGAGCATGAATCAGTCCAGCAATACCTTGAAACTCCGAAACAATGCCTTGAAGAACATAGAGTATGATGTCATCATTGAAAACATGATGATCAATGAGAGTAGTTCATCGACAAGCTTTGTGACTACGTTAAAGAACTCCGTGACCAAACAAGAGTCGTGTTGGATGTTAGAGAGTTTTAATCGAAGAACACAGGTACGTGATTTGCTTGCGTAGAGCTTTTTCAATTTGTTCAAAGCTTAACTGGAGGTGACAGAATTAGAAATTACGGGTTTGATGTTAGTGCTGACCATAAAGAAAATAGCTTAGAGTAGAATGCTGATCTTAGCGTCATTTTCGGAGGTTGAAAATGAATTGGAGATGGACAATACCACATCTAACTGTTTTTCCGACCGAAAATTTTGTGCGTGTTTAAACTATTATGTCATCGGTGCTTCTTTTTCGACTGGATTTATGGACGGATACAGGCTGTCAGAAAAAATTGTCGGTAATTTTGCTTAACAGACATCCAATGTGTGCGAGAAAATAATTTTATCTGTGATATATAGTCATATTTATAATAATTTTTTAAATTTTTTCAAATACATAGATAAAATAATTTTATTGACGATATAATAATTACAGTTGTATTTTTAGTAATTATTTTTTAACTCTCTAAAATATATTCACAAAATAAGTTTATTAATAACCTTGTCCGTAATAATTTAAAAATATTTTTAAAAAAAATCTATTGAACAAAAATAGAAAATAATTAAAAATAATAAATTTGTATAAAATTCAAGTATTTAAAAATTAATTATCTTAATATAAAAGCCAAATATTTATTACAAGTTTATACATTTAAATACAATTAAACTAGAACAAAGGTGGCACTAAAGAGGAGGTTGGTCATCTCCGGAACTATAGGACCAATAAAAGGGTACGCATGTACCACCCATCTGTGATTTAATATCCATGAACATTCAACAAGGTTATTCATAATCTGTAGAAAGTTATTTATATTTTTCATTGAGATGGGTGATACATTCTTGCACTCCTTGATGTAACAAGGTTGAGAACTCTAGAGACTGGGTGCTCAGAATTAATTATGAGCTCTTTAAGGTTGAAACACTATGATTCGTCTGCAAGTTCTTGGTTGTAGTGTTAGAATATCCATCCACCCGATTTCTACCTAGTTTACTAGATGATCATGCTTTCAATCACAAATCTAAATTGAAACCCAAATGAGTCGAAGGATCGTTCCTATATCTCTCCTTCAACTAGTTATTATATGTCTCCTAAAAATTAAAAATAAAATTATTAAATACAAGAAAATAATAATTTAAGAAAGAAATTGGTTGAAAAAAATGTACCACAAAGAGTTGATCTTAGCTGTCAATGAACTAATCCATCCCTTTTTGGTGATCTTCATTTCGTACGTGCATTTCCACAAAAAGTTCTATTAGGTTTGGCTTATATCCAAGAGTCATAATCTGTAAGATAACAATGTTATCAGTTAAATATATTTATAAATAACAATAAATTAATTAAAAATAGATGTAATTAAAATAAATCTTACCATTCGTTTTGCATATGAAACAAGAGGAACTGAGTCACTAGTATGTGTGGTAATTGAAACATGAATTTTTCAGCTCTAGTTCCTCACACTAGATTGTGATCATTGTGTGAAATGCTTGGATAACACGTGATGAATATATTTCACCTATATATTCTTCGAGATGTATGATGATCTAAAATCCTTCCAAACCATCATATCATTCCAACCTAATAGAGGGTTTTCTTTGGCATATATTTTAGATTTTTTTTTGTCTCATACCAAAAATCAAGCAACCTAATATATATATATATATATATTTGGAATTAAAAAAATTATATTGACTTCGATGTTACCTAGTTATCATGTAATTCTCCTAGACCCTCATCACAACATTATCATTTGCTCTATTCCACCTAAATTTAACCTTGCAATACAAAATTAAAACAAGAAAAAATTCAATAATTTCAATAAAGTAAATGAATTAA
This sequence comes from Populus ilicifolia, assembly GCA_015708895.1. Lineage (NCBI taxonomy): Eukaryota > Viridiplantae > Streptophyta > Magnoliopsida > Malpighiales > Salicaceae > Populus > Populus ilicifolia. The sequence goes on from SRLM01000318.1 coordinate 333,510, forward strand.
CATAATAAATAGTAAATTGTTAAGTTAATACCAACTATAAATCTTATAAACCATGCATCGACCTATGGTTTCCATTCATGATGTTTGGAAACCTATCTCTATTGAAACAATAGAATTTTCATTGATGATTTAAATGATGATGTTATTATTTAGGTAACCTTAATGTTTATGAACCTAAAAATTGATAAATTTAATGAAATATTATTTGTTCATAAATATCATGTGCTCATGATGTGCAATTAATTTTCCCCAACGCATACACAAATTTATGAAAAAAATAATTTTTATTTTTTAAAATTAAAATTCAACACCACCTCCCCTATACGGCAAACAACCTAAAATTTTTAATCCTGCAAATAGACAACATATATGTCACAAATTAGTTGATTTTATTTTATTTCTAGCAATAATTTTGAATAATTCAATTTCATAGAAAATTCTCATTTTCTATGTGATAATATTTTTAATCCTAAATTGACAAGAATTTCTTAATTAAATTTAATCCTATATATTCAATTGCAATTGAACAACAAATTTGAAAATAACAATTAAAATTCAACAACATAATAAAATATTATTGTCATAACAACTAAAATTCATCACAACTATTACTTCATAAAATTATAAAGAACAAATAATTGAACAAAAACATAGAAAAAAAAAGATATTACAAAAAGAAATATAGGTTTAAGGAATGAAACATTCTTACTTTAATGGTGTGCTTAATTTGAGAGTTGAACTTGGTGTGATACAAAAAACAAAAACAAAAAAATATAGTTAAAAAAACCTTAGAAACGAAGAAAAATAAGAAGAAAATACTTCAAAAAATTTACCTACATATACCTGTTGATTATGTTGATAGAAAGAAAGCTTAATTTATAGCCTTGAAGTTTGAGAGATAAAATGTAATAGTAGATTAGTGACGAGAGAATTTGAGAAAAAACTAATATTTAGCTAAGAAAAAAATAAAGTTTTGATGCACTCATTGTGTTTTTATACTATGTTTCAGGGATAGAATTACTAACAAAATATTAAATATTATTATTTTTAAATAGTATGTCATTGATTCCATCAGTAAATTTCTTTTAAATTTTTGTTTCGCACTAAAAATTTTAAAAACCCCTTCATACCTTTTCATTCCCTCCATGATTTTGTTGGTAAAATAGACAATAGTCAATAGTTAAAAATGCATTAATTACCAATACATTGGAATTCACAATCTGTTGGTGATTTTGTTGGGAAACTTGCAACTTAGTTAGTAAAAGCATTTAATACCAACTCATTGTAATTTGCAATCTGCTGGAGATTCCATTGGCAATATGAAAACTGTAATTGTTATCACTAACATGTCAAGGGAACAGTTTCCTTTGCCTTTGGAATATACCGACAAAAATATACTATTAGTATACTCTTGTGTAATTTGTTTTATGAACAGTATTAGGGAGAAGGGTAATAACATGACAAAAAGATTGATGTCTTCTTCCAAGTGCAGGAGTGTCGAAGTAATAAATAATCCGGCAATACCGGGGTCGAACCACAGGAAGGTTATTGTACAAATTATAAATAACAATAATAGAACAACAACAATAATAACAATAACAACAACAATAACAACAACAACAACAACAACAACAACAATAATAATAATAATAATAACAACAACAACAACAACAACAATAATAAAGAAGAAGAAGATGAGAACATTAAGATGAAATATTAAAGTAAGGATTAAACAATGATAATAACAAATGTCCAGGTTAAAGGTTCCACTAATGGTATATTAAACAAGTATAGTATAAACTCTTATTGTTCAATTGGAAACGACACATAAAGGAGGTTCCAATCAGATTATAGATTGTTAACATGATTACATTAGTCATCTTATTCAATTAATGCTAATACTTATAAATTTCATCAAGCATTCATGATTATAACTTATGTTAACAACAAATCAAGTTCCTTTCATAACTTAAGTATCGGTTATACCATACAGTATAGGCTATGAAAGTGCCAAGCATTTGTTGTACCAATTGTTATACAACATAAATCAAGATTAGTCATTTAACAAGTAAAGTTTTAAAGAGTGAACAAGATAACAAATATAAAACATGTTAGTATTAAATATTAAAGTCCATATTAAGTTTATACCATACTTATTCTTACACCATTAGTGTAACCTTTTCACCTTGACATAATTAACTTAGCTAGACATAATGAAAGAAAGAAAAATAGATAAACAAAATAAGAACATAAATAAGATAAAAGTTAACTAAGTAAAGGAAAGGAAATGAAAAGCATAAACTTAATATTAATGAAAGCAAAGCATAAGCAATACAAAAAATAATACAAGAGAGAAAACAAGAGCATGATCTTAATCTGGAAACCAAGATGCCTAAATGCATGGCAAATGCCTCCTTTTATAGGTCAAAATTGGGAACTATTGATTTGATGACTAATTGATGACTAGATGGCCAACCCTTAACTTGGTGACAATCCTTATCTTCTCTTGTCTGTGTAAACCATCATTGATGATGTCAAAATTAGAGCCTCTTAAAAACATGAAAGTTCTAAGAAATTATCTCAGCTTTCTTGTGTAAAAAATTCAGCTCATTTTGACGTCTAGAACTCTAGATATGGCCAAAATACTAAACAGTGCTCGGGCTGGAGGACAGATTGGGTTTCTTTGTTGTTGCAGCAATTTGGACTTGAAAATGTCCTTTTTAGATCTTGGGCTCCATATGAAAATTGTAGGCCTATGTCTTACCTTTCCATCCATATAAAGTAGACCTAAATCTGAGATCTATAACTCTAGATATGACCCAATTACTGAATAATATTTTAGTTTGGATTGCACCGACATCTTTTTTCTAAGTTTGATCATCTCTTTGCCTTTGCAATTGAAGTTCTTAAAGTCATCAATCAATCCTTTCATTTATGTGATAGGCTTGCATTTCAAATAGATATTTACCACAAATTAAAGGTATCTTATAGTATTAGATAGATTATTATAAAGTGTACTTTAGTTTAGGAGTTATTGATACTTCAAGTGCAAAAATGATGATATAAAACTATGATAGATATTTACCCCTATGAAATATATTGATAGAAACAGACTTTTGGTATACCTATTTGTAATTTGTTTCATGGATAGTGTGACATGACCAAAAGATTGATGTCTTCTCTCAAGTACAGGAGTGTCGAAGTAATAAATAACCCAGCAAGACTAGGTTGAACCATAAGGAGGTTAATTGTATAAATTATAAACAACAACAACAAAAACAACAATAACAATAACAACAATAATAATAGAAGAAGAAGAAAAAAAAAAGAAGTTGATGAGAACTTTCAGATGGAAGATCAATGTAATAATTAAACAATAATAACAACAAATGTCAAAGTTAGAGGATCCACTAATAAAATTTCAAACAAGTATAGTATAAACTCTTATCATTCAATTGGAAACCACACATAAAGGAGGTTTCAATCTGATTATAAATTATTAATATGAATACATTAGTTATCTTATTCAAATAATGTTAATACTTGTAAATATTGTTAGGAATTCATGATTATAACTTATGTTAACAACAAATCAAGTTCCTTTTATAGCACTAGTATAGGTTATACCATATGGTTAGACTATAAAAGTGTCAATTATTTGTTATACCAAGTGTTATACAATATAAATCTAGATTAACCATTTAACAAGCAAAGTATTAAAAGTGAACACGATAACAAATACAAAATATGTTAGCATCATACATTAAGGTTAATGTTGAGTTTACACTATACTTATTTTTACACCATTAGTGTAACCTTTTCACCTTAACATAATAAACTTAGTTAAACATAATGAAAGAGAGAAACATAAATAAACAAGATAAGAAGATAAATAAAATAAAAGTTAATTAAATAAAGGAAAGGAAATAAAAGGCATAAACAAGATATTAATGAAAACAAAACTTAAGCATTACAAAAATACAAAGAGAGAAAGCAAGAGCATGATCTTGATCTAGAAACCAAGATGCCTAAATGTATGGCAAATGCCTCCTTTTATAAGCTAAAATTAGAAACTATTGATTTGATAACTAATTGATGAGTGGCTGACCAACTCTTGACTTGGTGACAATCCTTATCTTTTCTTGTCTGAATAAAATGTTATTGATAACATCATAATTTGAACCAGAGCGCCACATAAAAGTTGTAGGAAATTTTCTCAACTTTCCATGAAAAAAATTAAGGTCATTTAGACTTCTAGAACTCAAGATATAGGCTCAATACTGAATAGTGTCTAGGCTACAAAACAGATTCAGACTTCTTTGTTGTTGCTATGATTTGGACTTGAAAACGATCTTATTAAAACCAAACCTCCACATAAAATTTATAGGCCTATGTCTTACCTTTCCATCCATATAAAGAAGACCTAAATCTAAGATCTAAAGCTCTAGATATGACGCAATTACTGAACAATGTTTCAATTTAGCCTACACTAACATCTCTTTTTTAAGTTTGGTTATCTCTTTGTCCTTTCAATTTTAGTATTTCAACTCATCAATCAATCTTTTCATTTATGTGATAAACTTATAGTTAAGATAAACATTTACCACAAATTAAAGGTATCTTATATTATTAGATATGTTATTATAAAATATATTTTAGTCAAGGAGTTATTAATACTTCAATTACAAAATAATGATATAAAACTTGATAAAAATACACTTTTAAGTACTAATAATAATGTTAAGAAGAAGGGGAACCGTTCTTTTTGCCTTTAAAATATACCATAAAAAATCCATTCATATTTTACCTATGATTTTCTTGGTAAAATAGTCAATAGTCAATAGTTAGAAATATATTAATTACCAATGCATTGTAATTCATTCTCTGTTGGTGATTCCATTGGGAAACCTACAACTCAATTAGTAAAAGCATTTAATGCCAACAAGTTATAATTTGCATTCCATTAGCAATATGAAAACTTTAATTGTTATCACTAAAATGTGAAGGGAATAGTTTTCTTTGCCTCTAGAATATACCAACAAAAAAAGACCATTAGTATACCTGTGTGCAATTTGTTCTTTGAATAGTACAATGAAGAAGGGGAACAATTCCCTTCGCCTATGAAATATATCGACAAAAACAGACTTTTGATATACCAATTTGAAATTTGTTTCATGGATAGTGCTAGGGGGAAATGGAACTGTTCCTTTTACCTTTAGAATATACTATCAAAAACCCCTTTAGATTTTTTCATTGTATCTATGATTTTGTTGGTAAAATAGTCAATAGTTAATAGTCAATTGTTAGAAATGCATTAATTACCAATGCATTGGAATTCGCACTTCGTTAGTGATTATGTGGGGGAAACCTGCAACTTAATTAGTAAAAGCATTTAGTGCCAACATGTTGTAATTCGCAATTCATTGGAGATTCTATTGGCAACATAAAAACTTTAATTGTTATCATTGACATGTGAAGGGAACAATTTCCTTTACCTTTAGAATATACTGACGAAAACAGACCATTAGTATACCCATGTGTAATTTGTTCTATGAACAGTGTAAGGAAGAAGGGGAACAATTCCCTTACCCTATGAAATACATTGACAGAAATAAATGTTTGGTATACTTGATTGTAATTTGTTTCATAGATATTGTTAAGGAGAAAGGGAACCGTTTCTTTCGTCTTTAGAATATATAGTCAAGAACCCCTTCATATTTTTTGATTTCGTCTATGATTTTGTTGGTAAAATAGTCAATAGTTAGATATGCATTAAATACCAATACATTGGAATTCATAATTCGTTGGTGATTCCATTGGAAAACCTGTAACTTAGTAAAAGTATTCAGTGCCAACACATTGTAATTCGCAATCTATTGGAGATTCTATTGGCAATATAAAAACTTTAATTGTTATCACTGACATGTGAAAGGAATAGTTTCCTTTGCATTTAGAATATACCGATGAAAACAGACCATTAGTATACCCGGGTGTCTATGAATAGTGTAAGGGAGAAGGGGAACAATTCCCTTTGCCTATGAAATATATTGACAGAAATAGACTTTTGGTAAACTCGTTTGTAATTTGTTTCATGGATAGTGCCAAGAAGAAGGGGAACCATTCCTTTCACCTTTAGTATAAATAGTCAAAAACCCCTTCAGATTTTTTTCATTTCGTCTATGATTTTGTTGATTAAATAGTCAATAGTTAGAAATACGTTAATTACCATTGCATTAGAATTCATAATTCGTTGGTGATTCTACTAGGAAACCTGCAACTTAGTTAGTAAAGACATTTAGTGCCAACACATTGTAATTCATAATCTGTCAGATATTCTATTGGCAATATGAAAACTTTAATTGTTATCATTGACATATGAAAAGAATAATTTCCTTTGCCTCTGGAATATATTGATGAAAGCAGACCATTAGTATACTTGTGTGTAATTTGTTCTGTAAGGGAAAAGGGGAACAATTCCCTTCCCCTATGAGATATATTGATGAAAATGAACTTTTGATATACTCATTTGTAATTTGTTTCATAGATAGTGCCAGGGAGAAAGGGAATCATTCCTTTCACCTTTAGAATATACTGATAGAAATAGACCATCGGTACACCTGTGTGTAATTTATTCCATGAACAATGCTATTGAGAAGGGGAGCAATTCCCTTTGCCTTTGCAATATACCAACAAAAACAGACAATTGGTATGCCCGTGTGTCATGAACAAACCAACAAAAACAAACTTGTATTTGTCCATTGGAGCTTAGAATAACATTCAACTCCTCAGTGTCAATATTAACAAAACTATTCTCTATGACGTGAAAATTTAAATTTTTTTCAAAGTCAATTGATGGAGCAACTCAATATAGATCAAATAACTCACTAATTTGAAAAACATCATCTTCCATATTTGATTCATCATTCTCATCCTAAACAACCTCAACACAATCTCTAGACTTGGTTTTCAATGTAGATAACTAATCAACTCTTGAATGATCCTTTATAACAGAAAATATGTGTGTGTAATAAACTTGTTGGCATTGCTTAGTGAAAACAAAAATATCGTTGACGTTGCGAAGTCCAGCTTATGAATTAATTTCAACCAAATCATGATAGAGATTTTATTCCTCTGTTAGTGATGTCATCTAAATAGCATTTGAATAAAAATACTCTATTTTGCTCGTAATGATATTGTAATTTAATTACCTTATCTAATTTCTCATAATAATCAACTTTAAACTCATTAGAAAACGATCCCTTAAATAAACCCATTATTGTGTCTTTCTACCTTGCCTATATTTTTCAGTATGAAACATGTGTCTATTAATAAAAATACTCATTGTAACACTTCACCTTTCTTTAAGGACCCTGACTCGGTAAAGACAATGTAATACTAATTAACATTCCCTCTCAATTTATAAATTTGGTACATAAAGTATAACAATGAATAGTGAATGAGAAATGTATAATTAAATTATATATCCTAATAACTAACGATAATTAAACAGTACTTACATGTGTTCTGAACCACTTAGAATTATTTATCTTGTAATTGAAAGATTTTGAATGTGGTCAGCTGTGAGTTTTTTTACAGTGAAAATTGATGATGTTGCCTATAAGTTAGTCAACATTGTATGAGTTTGTGATATTAAAAGAGAGAAATAGTTCATTAATAATAAATTTTCAGTTTATCATAGTTAAATAATACATAATTATGTGCTTATTTGAATTCTATTTCAGATAAATATCTTCCCCTGACAACATTTTTTATGTAGATCATCTAGAATTGAAGAATATTAACAAGTTCCTACTCGACAGTACTTTATCACCATCTTTATGTCATGAAATGCGATTGATTTTTATTTTCAATTAAGGCTTAAAATATTACAATATAAATGTTAAGATCTCTTTAACAATATAGACTTTATATATCGAAACTTCATCATGTGTCTTGTTTTTAAGATTTTTTCTTAAAGTTAAATAAGGAAATTTGTGAAATTAAATGAATGTTTTAAATTATAAAAAAATAGTGAAAATAAATTTTTAATTACATTGCATGTGTAATCTCTAACCTTTCAAATGGATGTATCCATTTATACTGAACTAAGCCTTTAGCTTTTGCTTTAAATAGTAAATGTATAGGTAGATACTCTCTCGAGTTAAAAAAAGATGGAGAGAATATCATCTTAAATTTGTATATTATCTAGACAATATTCATTTCAAGCCTCTCATGTGTTGTGTTTATAATTTGTTGGAGCATATATCTTTAAAGAAATTATTGATCTACTTGAATGCATTTCATATCCCTTTTAGCAATAAATCCTAATAAGCTAATGGAATGAGTGTTTGCATAAACATATAACAGTCATGATTCTTCATTCCATACAATTTGCAACCCTCAAAATTAACCAACCATAATATATTTGAGGCATGTTCATTAGGAAAACATAGACTCTTAAGCCATTGGAAGACTAGTTATGCATTTTTATCTTAGGCAAAACTTACTTTGGACTTAACAACCTGTGACCCAATATAAACCGACTTCATATTTTTACGATGAAAAAATAAAACCATATTCATTCTAGCCTTGATGTTACCTTTTGTCTTTTCTGTCATATCTATAACCGTGTTGAACATGTTCTCAAACATGTTATTTTCCATATACATGACATTAAGATTGTGGAAGTAAAGATTGGTCTTCCAAAAAGAAAGCTCTAAAAAAAACTTTGATTTACCCAATTATAGGTCAAACCAAAACTAGAAAAATGTTGCTTATCGAATTGGAAACCAAACACAATGTTAATGTACTTTGACACCATGTCATACAATTCTTCACCTGAAAGATACGACGGTGCAACATCTTTTTTAACTTTATCAACAAAGAAGTTCTTTTTGTTATTTCTATATTTATAATCCATTAGAAAGAACTGCCAATGGCAATAAAAAAAGCACTTTACCACCATTTATTAGTATGAATACCTTGTAATTTTCCATGTTGTAACATGCTAGTTTTCCATGCATACTCTAATCAGAAATCATTTCATAAGCTGAAAAATCACTGATAGTCCATATTAAAGATGCCTTCATGAGAAAATTCTTTTTCATTGATACATCATAAGTCAAAGCCTTAGATGACAACATCTGCGTCAACTCATTAATCAATGATTAAAGACAAACATATATATTTCGGTCCATACTATTAGGACTAGGTATGACCATCAATAAAAATATAAACTCTAGCCTTATACACATCCCCGATAGCTAGTTGTAAATCATGAGTATAACCAGCCAACAAGAATAGGGAGCAGCAAATAACTCGAATAGATTGAATTCATTTATATATAACCCAAACACACGTTCCTTGATTCAGTTGAAAAATGAGGATGCACATTGTTAAAGTGTTTTCATGCTTCACCATTAGAAGAATGCACCATTACATTATCCATCACATGATGTAATTGGTGCCATGTCATATGTCCAACAGTCTTTAGTCACATGAAAAACCTCTACAATTTAAGTATGACTAAGAAGTATATAAGTTTTTTATGTGCAACAAAGGTCTTTTCCCTGCCATTTTTAGGTTTATAAAAGGAATACCTATATATTTAATACTCGATCAACTCAGTATTTTTAAGGTAATACCACATGTAGAAGTTAGACATATGGCAATTAGAGGTTTCATTATAGACTTTACTATATAAAAAATATCTTTCAACTTATATCGTTTAGGAAAAATGCTTCTTTCTCATTCGACAATTCTATTATAACCTGTCTTACTCAACCCATAATTCAACTTAATGGTAAACACATGTATAATGGGCGATAATTGCCTATGATTTATACAATCATCTTATAATGTTTCGTCAAAATCTTTAAAAAGATCAAAAAATCTTGTCACGTCTGCATAACACTGATTCATTCTCGGCACATTTATAACCATAGTCTTATAAGGATTATTGTTTTCATCTGCAACTCCATGTATATTGTTAGCACTAAAAGTTGACCCAACTATCCTTTCTATCTTGGTCTTGTAAGAAACAAATGGTTTTATATGTGTATAACAACACAAATATTCTTCTATTTAATCTTTTTCTATAACACGTATCGTTACAACATTTGAATCAAGAAACCTTTTTAATTCTACATCTTTTGCATGAACACCTAATATCATTTTCACTAATAGTTCTCAAATTAAATATTGTGTATTTAATAAAACTTTAAACCCTATTACAGTAATTCATCCTCCACAATCTTTGGAGTGGATCTTGATGCATCCATGAACAATCATCCATCACTTCTATCAAACCTATATCAAATAATGATGACAACATGCATTATTTAACTTTTTTAACTAAATACATTTGTAAAAAAATAATTGTTTAGCTCAAGATCATTCAACCTATTTTAATATTTCTCATAATTCATTATAAATTATCTACAAAGATACAAATTTATACATGTTTATAGAAATTACAGCTTCGAAATAAAATCAACAAAATATAAAATGAACCCATTAAATAAGTCATTATTTATTTCATCACAAAACACCTAAGTTGGTAATTTGACATAAGTTTTAACAATTTACAACCAAATAAAATTTTATAAAATATAAAACAAGCAAAACATATCAAACCTATATCAAATAATGATGACATCATGCATTAATTAACTTTTTTAACTAAATAAATTTGCAAAAAAAATTGTTTAGCTCTAGATTATTCAACCTATTTTAATATTTCTCTTAATTTATTATCAATTATATATGTAAATGAAAATTTATATACATTTACAGATATTACAACTCATAAATAAAATCAACAAAATATAAAATAAACCCGTTAAATAAGTCATTATTTATTTCATCACAAAACACCTAAGTTGGTAATTTGACAAAAGTTTCAACAATTTACAAACAAATAAAATTTTATAAAATATAAAATAAGCAAAACATGTACAAATCATAAATCCATACAACAAGTTTGTTAGATAAAAAACAATAAAACAAGTAAACATCCAAACAAAATACATATACTATAAAAATATGACCAAAAAATAGCATTTTAAAGTTGTGTTAAAATTAAAAAATGATAGATTTGCTTATTTAAGTTGGAGAATCCTTAATAAAATTTTAATCAGAACATGAATGTTGACAAACAGGGTGTTGTTTTGATTGGAAAAGTTGTAAGAGGTTAATTGTGTTAAGATTACCAGGGGGGTAAGGCTATTTTGTTATAGAGAAATTTTATAGGAAAGAAGTAGAAATAAGGGAGGGGTAGAAGAAGGTCAAGTGCCAAATCATACATTAAATATTTGTGATAGATTTATCAATGAAATTATTTTGACAATGACTCCATCAACCATTTTATCAATATCAATATCATGTCATTGTACAGTTTGCCTATTTGCTCATTGTAATTTTGTTAGTAAATACATCTGTAAAAACTTACATGGCATCGCATTGTTTGGTTTTTTTATTCCTTCTATTTCAACTATAATTCCCTTTGATATATACCAATGATATTTTTCTATCAGTGTTTACGGATGAAGTTAGCAATGGAAAAATTCAATTGATAAATATCACTGCAAAATACTAACAGAAAAAATTCACTAGTGTTTTCATTTGTATTTGTTAATTTTTTGATAATGAAATGGTTAGGGAAGAATGCCATGAACATCTCAATGAAGATCATACCTAATAAAAATGGCATCAAACTGAGCACACCATTCAAGGTAGTTTTATAGAATAAGGAGATTAATGATTTGAGAATTTGCATTAATAACATCCATGGTTTAATTATACCAGCTATGGTTTTATTCTTTGATAACAAAACCATTGGTTTTATTCTTTGATAAGAAAACCATTAAAGCTTTAACTTTTCATGAACAAAACTTTTTAAAAAATTATATAATTTTCAAGTTGATTTCTTAATGAAAAAGACAAATCTATATTTACATTTTTCTTAAAAAAAAACAAAATTACACTTTTTAAACACAACCCTAACTTCTTGAGGAATTTCTTTTTTTTTAAAGAATTATATCACCCTCAAGTCGATGATCATTAGTCAATCATGTAAGAAAACCCATATAATTGCACCATTAAGATGCAAGTCTCATAGTAATCAAACAAGCATATATATGTTATCTAGAATATAAAATGTGTGGTTGTTTTATTATATATATTTTTATTGGTTTCCATCTCACATTTACAATGAATTGTGATAATAAGATTTTTGAAAATTTTTAATTTGATCCTCAAACTTTGTTTTAGTGTAATTAAGCCCGACTTAAAGCCTAATTGAATTATTTTTTTTAATGCCGAGGATTGAATTAAAAGTCAAGGGACTAAAGTACAACACAATGGTGACATGGGTAGTGCGTTTAAATTTATTTGTGAAGTAAATGTTTTCCCCTATATTTTTTTACTATAAGGTGATCGATCCTTTGCATTTTTAACAATGGCATTTTGGTGCTAAAGTTCATTTTCATCATCTTGCAATCCTTAATGGGTGAGAAGAGAGATTGAGGATCGTCGAAATCTGACCTAGAGAGAGAAAATGTCATTTCTTCGATACTGGCCACTAAAACATTAGATTTTTGTTCCAAATGATTCAATATGATAAGGAAAGTTTGACTTGGGATTTTTTACCTTGAAAGTGCCTCAAAAAACTAGATTTAAGGTGAGGAAAAAATTGGTTTTCGAGTTGATTTTGGATTTTTAATTATTTTTTACACTTTTGGAGGTCGAGGATTGGTTTAAAAAGGTTAATAAGGTGATTTCTAGTTGTCAAGGTTGAGAATGAGTTTCTAGAAAAAAAAGGATCAACCACTCTAATGTTCCAGCAACTATGGTGGTCAGAATTTGGGTATGATAAGTGACGCATTGTTTGACACATCTAGACCTGGCATCGCAGACCCGCATACAAGCCTTTTAGGCATGAACCAAGCTCGAGGCCTGGTCTGGCTTTATCCTTCTCTCTTTTTTTTTCTTAAATAATTTTGATTTTTTTATGATAATGCATATTTGATATATTATTTTAAAAAATAAAATTTGTGTTTATGTTTTAATTAGACTTGGTCTGGCTTATCCTTCTTCTTTTTTTTTTATCTTAAATAATTTTTTTTTATGATAATGCATATTTGATATATTGTTTTTCAAAACATAAAATTTGGGTTTATGTTTTAATCATTTGTCACGCAACCCACATGTAAAGACATCAATTCTTGGAAAGCCAAATAAATCATGTTTAATAGGAGTGTAACACAAAGATAACTTGTACTTAGACACCAACATTATTAAAAATGAAAACCCCCACCAAATGAATTTTAATTTGCGAATGAGAAGTATAGGGATGCCCACTTATAATTGATCAAAATAAGTAATAATAACCCAAAGACTAAGAAGAAAATAAAAAAATAATAAAAATCTAAAATTTATCATCCTAAATATATTAGAATCAGATTTTTCATCATTAAGAAGTCCTAAATAAACTAAGAAACCTGGTCTGAAGATAGAATTTAGTTTGAAATCTTCTTTTCTTTTGTAGCGAGAATGAATAAAGAATCCTTGTAAAAAAAAATTAAAATAACTATGAATCCTTCCCATACTTGGAAACTACGTTGTAGCCCATTAAAGATCTTTGAAAAATTAGTATATTTTCAAAATAAGTTGTTACGTCCTTTTAGAAAAATAATTCTAGTCAAATAGAAAATTCACAAGTCAAAAAAAAATATATAACAAAATTCATATAATCTATGTTGTATTGAGATGTTTTCCCAATCTTAGATTGACCTAAAATTTTAACCTAAGGTAGGACAACATGTTAAGAGGCTTTATGTAAATTTTCAACCCGATCCAACAGTTAGATTGAAACTTATGATTGTTGCTGTAAAACTGGATAACTGCACATTTAATTTCAAAATCTGAATTTGACCTTGCCTGGATTGTACCACTTATCCTTCTCTCTTTTTTTCTTAAATAATTTTGATTTTTTTTTTATGATAATGCATGTTTCATATGTTATTTTTCAAAATATAAAATTTAGATTTATGTTTTAATTAGATTGTGATTATTTTTTTAAGGCTACAACTTTTCTAAATAGGTTGAATAAATCAATTAACACGCAAAAAGATAAATTATCAATGGTTTTTCACTATTTTAAGCATGGGTGAATTGATGGCTTTTCACTAGCTCGACCCAACCTTATGAGTGCAAGCTTATTATATTTTCTCCTCTTTCTTAGTTGTTTTCTCCTCTAGTTTATAAAAGATTTTATAACTCACTCTGCTTACCTTTTTATCTCAATTTATTTCCCTTTCTCTTTACCTTTTTTTTTAATATCTTTTCCCTTTTTTATAAAATATTTTATCTCTTCTTTATAGAAATGAAAGTCCTATATTTATCTTGGTCCTCTTTTTTAATCACTATTTCATTCTGTTATTATTATTATTTTGAGCTTTTTTTCTTTTCAAAAACATATTTAAAAAATGGAGTGTTAAAATGGACTATGGTAGTTTCCTCTCTCTTGTGTAAAGAAATTGAATATATATTAATTTTGTATAGTAAGTTTGTGGAGGAAATTACACTGGAAAATGAAAAGATTATTTTGGGATCCACACAAATAAAAATAAAAGAGATTAACTTGAAATCCTAATAAATCAAAATAAAAAGAAATCATTTTAGGATCTATGTATAGCTAAAAATTAAAAAATTAACTTGGGATTCAAACAAATAAAAATGAAATGACCAACTTGAGATCTATACAAACAAAACTAAAATGATTAACTCAGGATACACACAAGCAAAAACATGAAAGGACAAACTTTGTATCTATACAAATAAAAGTAAAACGATCAACTTGGGATCCATCTTAATAAAAAAATAATGATTAATTATATTGTTTGACAATAATAGAAGTTTGATAAGAGATAAGATGCATAGTTAAAAATTGTTTGACAATAATAGAAATTTGATAAGCGATAAGATTCATAGTCTCATCAATGAAATTAATTTCATATTACAATATTTTTTTAATAAAAATATCAACACTAATAATTGATAATAATTCTTCAACATGTATGATTATGCCTTGCTTTAAAAATTATCATAATTCTTCAACATATCTTAAAACATAATATTCATAATTACATGAATGAGAATAATAATAATAATAATAATAATTAACTATCAAGTAGAGAATAATAGGGTTTTTTAATCAATAATCATGGGCTCAATTATTAAAATTAAGCGCTCTTCCAATATAAATTGCTCAAGCACCTTTTCCTTGTCTATTATTCCTTTTGTCAATTATTGATTCCTTTAATAAAAATTTAATGTGACACAAGTAATTGATTACATGTTCCTTTGGTTATCAAAATCAAACATATTCATGGAATACATTTAAACACTGAAATAAAAATACACGTAACTTTAAATATTAAAAAATACATATTAAATTAAAAATATAATTAATTTTAATTTTTAAATAATTAATTAAAATATTAAGAAAAATTTATAAAATTTCTCACAGCATGCATAGTATATACTATACAACATTTCATAATATTTGGTTAATGTCTTAATATCTAATATGAAGATAGATAAATAAATTAATGTATTTCTATAATAATTTTAAAGTGAATTTGTATTTTTTTTATCTTTTTTTTTAAAAAAAAGTAACAAACGCAACCTTAATGCGAGAGAACTGTCCCCTTTTTTTTTTATAAGGATGACAGGGTTACTACATTTGTCCTCTATAAAAGCATTAACGGGTGAACGACATCAACTTCGACGCATTCAAGGGAATCAACAAGTCACTAGACTCATTACCCATGACTCCAACGCCCTTGTAATCCGGCAACCCAGGCTGCCACTTATTCGGCCGTAGGTATAGCCGTAGTTATATGTACCTTTCAGCTGTCACTTGTAAGCGAAAGTTCAAAACCGATTTTCCAAGTTCCAGAGAATTTTCACCAGCCTTTACGAATGCAAAGAAAAGTAAGAGTGCAATAAACAAAATTTGGTTGCCTTGGGACAGCAATGAGTCCTTGTTAACTGTCGGTCTTCTTCATCGATAAAAAAATCATCAATTTCATTTCTTTACGATATCCTTCAATCCTGAGATTCTATAGATGGTGGGCCACTAGGAAGAAATGAAGGTAATCGTTGCTATCTATCATCATCGAACAATGTCCTTTCTGTGTATCGTTTTCCAATTCAAAATTCATATTTCCCAAGTCTATAGTACTGCAATCATGCAGCTAGCCAACAGTACTTTTTTATTTTTTGAGAATGCTACAGGATGTATTTCCATAACCAGAAAGGGATTAAACAGCTTGAAAATTAGACATCATGAGTATGATCCTTGATCTTATATTTACCGGTACTAATGTACTTATTTTCCTGTTGAAGTTCTCTATAGCCCTTGACAGCATTAGTTCATCAAAATCTATGGGTGATGGAAAGACATTGGTCTCCAGAGATGGAACCTTTGAGCTCGGTTTCTTTAGTCCTGGCTTTTCCAACAATAGATACTTGGGAATATGGTACAAGATCATCCCAGATAGAACCACTGTTTGGGTTGCAAACCGGCTTCATCCTATCAATGATTCTTCTAGCTTGTTAAAGATAGACGACACCGGAAATCTTGTAATTCTCAGAAATAACAGTGATATTGTTGTTTGGTCTTCAAATACAACAATAAAAGCTCAAAGTCCAATACTACAACTTCTGGATTCCGGGAATCTGGTCCTACGAGACAAAAATGATGGAAATAATGGAATCTTATGGCAGAGTTTCGACAATCCATGTGATACAATGTTACCAGGAATGAAGCTTGGGTGGGACTTAAGGACAGGATTTGATCGGTATCTTTCATCTTGGAAGAGCTTGGATGATCCATCTCCTGGAGACTTTACTTGGGGGGTGCAACCAGAGGGTAACCCTGAGATGGTAAGCTGGAAGGGCTCAAGCAAGTACTACCGGAGTGGCCCATGGAATGGAATTGGATTCAGTGGTGCCCCAGAGATAAGGCCTAACCCATTTTTTAGTTTCAGTTTTATCTCAAACGACAAGGAACTGTACTATACATATAATCTCAATAATAAATCTACAATCACGAGGATAGTTTTGAACCAAACAACGTATCATCGTCAGCGATACATATGGAGTGAAGAAACTCGAAGTTGGATTCTATATGTTTCCGTGCCGAGAGATTACTGTGACAATTATGGTCTTTGTGGTGCAAATGGAAAGTGCATTACTAGTGCCATTCCGGTCTGTCAATGTCTAGAAAAATTCAAGCCGAAGTCACTAGAGGCATGGAACACAATGGACTGGTCTCATGGGTGTAAGCGAAATAAGGAATTAGAATGTCATAATGGTGATGGGTTCATCAAATTTGACGGGCTCAAATTGCCGGATGCTAAAGATTGTTGGGTCAACAAAACTATGAATCTCAAGGAATGCAGGGCTAAATGCTTACAAAACTGTTCTTGTACGGCGTATACAAATTTAGATATTAGAGGAGGAGGCAGTGGCTGTGCTATTTGGTTTGGTGATCTGATGGATATCAGACAGGTTTTGGCTGGAGGCCAAGAATTATATATTCGGGTGCTCGCCTCAGAAATAGGTATGTGAATAAGCCACTGAAGTTAAATCATTTCCTTGATCACAGCTTCTTTAGCGGATTTCTAACTATATATTCGTCATTTAACATTATCAAAGCTGACCGTGAAGAGGCTAAAGCTAAACCTAAAATGAAGATTGCAGTGATAACTACAGCTACCATTTTCGTGGTCTTGGGGATACTAGCGGCCTGCTATTGCATCAGTTGGACTATCAACACTCTTTCTAGCTATAAGCATTGATGTTTGGCATCGCATTTCATTTTAGTATCAATTCACAGACGTCATCAGCTAAATAGGATTGATCTAATGTTCTGATCATTTTCAGCTCATCTAAAAGTTTATTTCCCTGTTCTAGATAGAATGGAAAACTACAGGAAAAATGATCATGAGATCGATGATGGACAAAAGGAAGACTTGGAGTTACCACACTTTGAGTTCACAGCAGTAGCTAATGCCACCAACAACTTTTCAATCAACAATAAGTTGGAAGAAGGCGGATATGGACCTGTCTACGGGGTAAACATGATAAATATTTAGCAAACTTACTACAAGAGAACCTAGGCATTTTGTTTCATGCAGAACAACACAAGAATTTTATAAACTTTATCTTTTAGGGTATGATAGAAGATGGACAAGAAATTGCTGTGAAGAGGCTGTCAAGGAGTTCTGGACAAGGATTAAATGAGTTAAAAAATGAAGTGATACTGATTAAAAAGCTTCAGCACAGAAATCTTGTGAAGCTTCTCGGTTGCTGCATTCAGAGAGAGGAGAAAATGCTGATTTATGAATACATGCCCAACAGAAGCCTGGACTCCTTCATTTTCGGTAAGGACCCCTAGTAACCTAATAAACTTAGTTGGCCTAAAAATGAAAAGAGGTGTTATAGGTTTTTTTGTTGCTATCGAATTTGTTGTTTTGGTATTCAAATAGCAGTTTGGCCTGATATGAAAACATGACGTTGTTAGATCAGGCAAAAGGTAAACTGCTAGACTGGTCCAGGCGTTTCAACATTATCTGTGGGACTGCAAGGGGGCTTCTCTATCTACACCAAGATTCCAGATGGAGAATCGTACATAGAGATCTCAAAGCAAGTAATGTCTTACTTGATAATGACATGAATCCAAAAATTTCTGATTTTGGTTTGGCTAGAATGTTTGTGGCTGGCCAAACTGAAGGCGTGACAAGCAAAGTGATCGGAACTTAGTAAGACATCTGATCCATGAGCTAGATTTAACATTCATATACTAGCATTTATGTGCTCTTATTTTAATGGCTTTCTGCAGTTGTTACATGGCGCCAGAATATGCTACTGATGGTCTGTTCTCAGTGAAATCTGATGTCTTTAGTTTTGGTATCTTACTGCTTGAGATAATAAGTGGAAAGAAAAGTAGAGGGTTTTACCATCCAGACGATAGTCAAAGCCTTATTGGACATGTAAGTGTTGAGGGTTAAATTGCTTTGTTATACGTGATGAGTTAAAGAATGACAAAAAGTCCTTCGTATGTTTTAGGCATGGAGATTGTGGAATGAAGGCAAAGCATTAGAGTTGATTGACTCACTGAGAGATGAGTCATACAATCCGTCAGAAGTGATGAGATGTATACACGTTAGCCTCCTATGCGTGCAACAACATCCAGATGACAGGCCATGCATGGCCTCTGTAGTGTGGATGTTGGGAGGAGAGAGTGCATTGCCTAAGCCCAAAGAACCTGGTTTTCTTAATCACAGAAGTCCGCACGAATCAAGTTTCACTTCCACCAATTTTGGATTATCTTCAACCAATAAAATTACCGCCTCACTCTTAGAGCCTCGGTAGCAAATTGCTGAATCAAATTTTCACCAATTTCATAAAGTGTAGAATGTTAAACTTATATGGCTTTATCTGATTAGCTAGACTGGAACTATATTAAGGTCCTGTTGAAAACTTTGGAGCTGGATGATCAATTGTTTTTATTGTGTTACTGAATTAGGTTCAGTTTTCCAAATACATATATATATGCATGCATGTGTTATGGTCATAAGATTTTATTAGTGTACTAATGTGTATACAATGCCATTGGTTACATGATTCTCACATAGAACGCCACTAGTTTTGCAGATAATAAGCACCATAACTTATGTTTAATCAACCAATTAATAACACTAATCTAATCTTAGCTAAACCACAAGTGATGTAGCCGGGCAGGAAGAAAGTGAATGTTTTGAGCAGTCAAATAGAGATCTGCCACTGTTTGATGGGATCTACACTAACAAACGATGCAGATAGGATATATTTATCAACCAGTGGAACGAAGTTAAGCCCAATAAGAAATCAAGTCATGAGAGACCAATAATCATAACTTTTAATTAAATTAGATTGTTGGATCAAATTCAATTACTTTTCAAGTGATTTAAAAAGCCTCATTCTGCATGTTGAAGTAAACTCAATCTACAAGATCAAGGAAGGCAACCACCAGCTATCACCATCCAACCATCCGGCCACCAGCCACCTATCACTAGCTGCTTTTATATCGTTGGCCACAATCACCTTCACACTTGAAGGTTGAATTTTCTTGTTTTGAATTCGTGTATAAATAGTTAGGTGGGTTTATGTTATGATGTGTGAAGAGATTTGAGAGCAACATTAGAAAGAAAGAGAGGGTGTGTATTGTAAGCTTTTGTTTATGTTGTAAGCTTATTGTTCTTAAAATAAAATAATATATTTTATCCCCTCCGAGTGTTTCAAAACCACCACAAGTGGTTTCTCCCACCAACAATTAGTATCAGAGCCCCGTTCACCACAAAACAAAAGATTTTTTTGGGATATATCTGAATTATTAAAGTTGTCAAAAACACATTTTGATCATTGCAAAGTGTAGAGCTCATCCATACAAACTCAACGGTGCAAAAATTAGATTAATCGAAGCACGGGGTAGCCTATACTCTCTATCTGAATTTTTGGTATTATAACCCATGTGCCCTAAGGAAGAAGACGACCGAGCCAAGCTCCAAGCCATATTCTGAAGCCGAGTTGAGCTCTAAGCTATATTCAAAAGTCGAGCCCAGCTCCAAGCCATATTCCAAAGCTAAGCCAAAAAGAATATTCCTTGGAATATTCCCGGTTCAACCCAGCGAACTGCCTGAATTGGTTTTTGGACTAGTTCACCCTATTTCTAACCCATTTTCTACAAAGTTAGACTAGTTCCCTACTATTTGGACCATTTTGGATCCATCTACGGTGTTAATTTTGCTAAATTCAACTCCCAAAAGGTGATATAGTAATTTAAAGAGCAAAATAACTATAGAAAATGCATAAATACTCATCCCGAAGCTAACCAAAGACAACTATAATCATTGGTGCATCAGATTGAAGGCATTCCTTGGTTCACAAGAATGTATAGACATTGTGCAATATGGTTATGATGAATCAGAGTCTAAAAAATTAGAAGATGCTCTACCAGAGGCACAAAAGTAAGTTCTCAAAACCAATAAAAAAAAAGACAACAAAGCAAAGATCATCATTTATCAAGGTCTTGATGAAGCCACATTGGAGATCATTGCTTCGACAGAACATTAAAAGAAATATGGGAGGCTCTCAAACAAAAATACAAAGGTGTTGACAGAATAAAGATTCATCTCCAATCTTTGTGAGGTGAATTTGAATTATTACAAATAAAGTCCTTAGAATCCATTTCTGATTATCACACAAGAATTATGGTGATAGTCAATCAGATGAGAAGAAATGGAGAAGCCTTTTCAGATGCTCAAATTACTAAGAAAATTTTGAGATCCCTAGATCTAAAATTTGATTTTGTTGTTGTTGCTATTGAAGAGTCCAAAGAAGTGGACAAGTTAAAAGTGGATGAACTTATGAGTTCTTTGCAAGCTCGTGAGTAGAAGATTATAAAAAGAAATAAAGATAAGACAATTGAGTATGCCTTATAAGTAAAGTTGTCTCTTAAAGACAGATATGAGTAAGGGGAGACTTCAACAAGTGGATACACCACTCAAGGAAGAAGTCAACAAACACGAGGAGGATTTTAGCGATTTCAAGGTAGAAGTTCTTGGAATACATGTTTTAGTGGAAGAGGTGGTAAAAACACCACCAAAGGAGGTCAAGGACAACAAGCATTCACTCCTAGAGGAAGAGAAGGTGGTTAAAATAACCGTGACAAGAGAAATATTTAGAGCTATAATTGCAATCACTTTGGGCATTATAGCACTGAATATCAAAGGAAAGCTCCATTAGAGGTACGTGAGCATGCCAACTATGTAGAGGAGGACGCCAACAATAGAAGACCAGCTGCATTATTTGTCCAACAAGGATTTGACAAGACTCAAAAGAATATTTGGTATCTTAATTCTAGAGCCAGGAATCACATGTGTGGCCAATAAAATTTATTTAATGATTTAGATGAGACCATACAAGGTTTTGTCACCTTTGGAGATACCTCAAAAGTTTCATTCAAAGGTAAAAGCAACATCCCAATCAAGTTAAAAAATGACGATCATAGCTACATTGTCGATGTCTATTATGTCCCAGCCATAAAGCAGAACCTAGTGAGCATAGGTCAACTTTTGGAGAAAGGCTATACATTTTGTATGAAGAATTGTCATCTGATAATTACATACTACAATGGGAGATTAATTACCTATGTGAAAATGTCCAAGAATAGGATGTTTCCTTTAAACATCTAATATGATGCAACAAAGTGTTTAAGTGTCATCACCAATAGTGAAGAATGGCTTTGACACTTGAGACCTGGACATCTGAATTTTACAAGTCTAAAGATGCTAGCAAGCAAGATGATAGTCAAAGGTATGCCTTACATTGATCATCTAGAAGAAGTTTGTGAGAGTTGTGTCCTCAGCAAACATCACAAATCTAGTTTTACCAAATAAGTCAACTAGAAAGCAAATAAGCCACTGGAGTTAGTGCACACAAATGTGTGTGGTCCTATAAAGCCTATATCGAATGGACTGCTGAATCGCTACCCAATCAGAAGTTTGCAAGCTGTCACTCCACAAGAAGCATAGAGTTGTCACAAACCAAGTGTTACTCATCTTTGATTTTTTGGTTGTGTGATATATGCAAAGATCCCGGATGCAAGAAGGACCAAACTTGATGATAAAAGCAAGAAATGCATCTTTGTTAGGTATGGTGAAAAAAGGATGGGATACAAGCTATATAATCCTATCAAAAAGAAAGGAATTATAAGTAGAGATGTTATCTTTGAAAAAGATAAAACTTGGAAATGGAATGATGACTAAGAAGCAGTTAAATAGATCGGTATTGATTTGATCCTTGAAGATGAAGAAGTACCAATAGTACTTGCAGAAGGTCCAATAGTACTAGAAGATGAGCCATAAAGTTTGGTACACAGATTTCTTGTATTCAACAGGAGAAACACATGAGAATCATCATCAATACCATTATTACCAGAACCATCATCAGCATCCTCATCACAAGCACTAAAAAGGATAAAAAATCTAAAAGAACTATATAACGCCACTCAAGTAATGAAAGATACAACTTTATATTATTTCTTTGCAGATAGTGACCCATTTAACTTTAATGAAGTTATCATAGAAGAGAAGTGGATAAAAGTAATGGATAAAGAAATACATTCCATTGAGAAGAATAATACCTGGAAGTTAACTTATCTACTAGAAAACAAGAAAGCAATAGGTGTCAAATAGGTTTATAAGACAAAAAAGAATACAAAAGGAGAAGTGCAAAGATAAAAAGCAAGATTAGTGATGAAAGGTGACACGACAAAAAGATTGATGTCTTCTCCCAAGTGTAGGAGTGTCAAAGTAATAAATAACCCAGCAAGGTCGGGTCTAACCACAGGGAGGTTATTGTACAAATTATAAATAACAATAATAAAACAACAACAATAACAACAATAATAATAGTAGTAGTAGTAGTAGTAGTAGTAGTACTAATACTAATAATAACAATAATAAAGAAGAAGAAGATGAGAACTTTGAGATGAAATATTAAAGTAAGGATTAAACAATGATAATAACAAATGTCAAGGTTAGAGGTTCCACTAATGGTATGTCAAACAAGTATAGTATAAACTCTTATTATTCAATTGAAAACCACACACAAAGGAGGTTCCAATCATATTATAAATTGTTAACATGATTACATTAGTCATCTTATTCAATTAATGCTAATACCTGTAAATTTTGTCAAGCATTCATGATTATAACTTATGTTAACAACAAATCAAGTTCCTTTCATAGCCTAGGTGTCGGTTATACCATACAGTATGAGCTATGAAAGTGCCAAGCATTTGTTGTACCAAGTGTTATACAACATAAATCAAGATTAATCATTTAACAAGCAAAGTATTAAAGAGTGAACAAGATAACAAATATAAAACATGTTAATATCAAACATTAAAGCCCATATTAAGTTTATACCATACTTATTCTTACACCATTAGTGTAACCTTTTCACCTTGACATAATTAACTTAGCTAGACATAATAAAAGAAAGAAAAATAGATGAACAAAATAAGAACATAAAAGTTAACTAAGTAAAGGAAAGGAAATGAAAGGCATAAACATAATATTAATGAAAGCAAAGCATAAACATTACAAAAAATACAAAAAGAGAAAGGAAGAGCATGATTTTGATCTGGAAACCAAGATGCCTAAATGCATGGCAAATGCCTCCTTTTATAGGCCAAAATTGAGAACTATTGATTTGATGACTAATTAATGAGTAGATGGCCAACCCTTGACTTGGTGACAATCCTTATCTTCTCTTGTCTACCCAAAACGTCATTGATGATGTCAAAATTAGAGCCACTTGAAAACATGAAAGTTCAAGGTAATTGTCTCAGCTTTCTTGTGTAAAAAATTTAAATCCTTTTGACTTCTAAAACTCCAGATATGGACCAAATATTGAACAATACTCGGGCTAGAGGATAGATTCAGACTTCTTTGTTGTTGCTCTAATTTGAACTTGAAAATGACCTTTTTAGATCTTGGACTCCATATAAAAGTTATAAGCTGATGTCTTACCTTTCCATCCATATAAAGTAGACCTAAATCTGAGATCTATAGCTCTAGATATGACCTAATTACCGAACAGTGTTCCGATTTGGATTGCACCAATATCTCTTTTCTAAGTTTGATCATCTCTTTGCCTTTGCAATTGAAGTTATTAAAGTCATCAATCAATCCTTTCATTTATGTGATAGGCCTACATTTAAAATGAACATTTACCACAAATTAAAGGTATCTTATATTATTAGATAGATTATTATAAAACGTATTGTAGTTAAGGAGTTATTGATACTTTAAGTGAAAAATGATGATATAAAACCATGATAAAAATGCACTTTTGAGTACTAATCAAAAGGCTACAAATAGAGAGAAGGCATTAACTATGGAGAAGTGTCTGCTCTAGTAGCCCGGCTAGAGACAATCAAACTGATGATTTCACTAACAGCACAATATAGATGGAAGATCTATCAACTTGATGTGAAGTCAGCATTTCTGAATGGCTTCCTAGAAGAAGAGATCTATGTTGAACAACTATTTGGATACATTGATGCTGAAAATGAAGGCAAAGTATCTAAGTTGAAGAAAGCCGTTTACAGTTTGAAGCAAGCTCCGATTGCTTGGAATACCAGAATTGACAGGTATTTTCAAGATAATGAATTTGAAAAATATCCATATAAACACGCAATTTATATGAAGAAAGAAGCAGATGGCAGCATATTATTTGTGTGTCTATATGTTGATGACTTGATCTTCACCAGCAACAATACTACCATGTTTGAAGACTTCAAGAAAAGCATGGTACAGGAGTTTGAAATGACAAACATTGGTTTGATGACATATTTTCTTGGCTTAGAAATGGTGTAGAAAGAAGAAGAGATTTTTGTATCCCAAAACGGTTATGCCAAAGATATTCTTGAAAGGTTTAAGATGAAAAGCTGCAATTCGGTATCAACTCTAGTTGAGAATGAAGTGGAATTGAAGAAGAGTAAAGTTGGAAATGTTGATCCAACTTACTTCAAGAGCTTAGTAGGAAGCTTAAGTTACTTGACATGTACCAAACCGGATATACTCTACGAAGTCGGATTGATTAGCAAATATATCAAGAAGCCAGACCAGTCTCCATTAAATACAACCAAGAGAATTCCTCACTACATCAAAGACACAATAAATAAAGGTATGTTTTATACCTCAAGTATGAATTTCAATCTTACTGGCTACTTGGATAGGGATTGGGGTAGAGATCTGGATGAAAGGACAAGCACAACAAGGTTTGTCTTTTTCATGGGAGATACATCTTTCACATGGTCATCCAAGAAGCAATCGATGGTCATGTTATCAAGCTGTAAAGCTGAGTATATTGCTGCCAACTCAGTTGTATGCCATTTAATATGGTTAAGGAATTTGCTGAAGTTTTTAGGATTTCCTTAAGAAAATCCTACCGAGATTTATATTGATAATCGATCAGCGATTGCATTAGCAAAAAACTTAGTATATTATGAAAGAAGTAAATACATTGATATACGTTATCATTTTATCTGAGAGCATATAAAGAACTAAGAAGTCGAGCTGATATCCTACAAGACTAATGATCAAGTTGCAGATATTTTTACCAAGCCATTGAAAAGAGAAGTATTTATTAGATTGAAATTCATGCTTAGAATGACATCCCTCAATTAAGTTTAAGGGGGAGATTTGTTGAAGTAAACTCAATCTAGGAGGTCAAGGAAGGCAACCACCAACTGTCACCGCCCAACCGTCCAGCCACCAATCGCTTTCACACTGTCAACCACAATCGCCTTCACACTTGAAGGTTGAATTTTCTTATTTTGAATTCGTGTATAAATAGCTAGTTGAGTTTATGTTATTATGTGTGAAGAGATTTGAGAGAAACACTAGAAAGAAAAAAAGAAAGAGAGGGTGTGTATTGTAAGCTTTGTTTATGTTGTAAGCTTGTTGTTATTGAAATAAAATAGTGTATTTTATTCCCTCCGAGTGTTTCAAAGCCACCACAAGTGGTTTCTCCCACCAACACTACAGTGGTATTAACATCATTATACTAGCCAGTTTAGTAATTTTTTCTTGATTTTTATGGATTTTTTTAATTTCTCAGTTCAGAACAATTTGTAATGTTTCTAAAAGGATTTTTATTTTCCAATAAATTTATGTTCTGTTCTTATGTTTCCCTTCAGAAGGTCTACCTTGCAAAGTTCATACGTAAAAAGGTCACAAAAGACTATAGGCTCAAATATAATTGTCTTGGATTTGCTCTGAATTCTGATGTTAGGAAATGGAAAATTGATAGAGGTCAAAATTAGATTGATTTTCAAATTTAATTTGGTGTCCACATTTCTGTCATTGAATTTAAGGTTATTCACCAGGAATACCATTTGAAGGAATACCAGTCAGGGTCTTAACACATAAATATAGTAAAGAAACAAAGACTATAATGAGATTAATAGTTTTTAAAATAATTAATTGTTAATGAATTACCTATAACAACATGCTCAATTCATAAAAGTATAAGGAAAATAAATGACACCATAGTTTTAGAAAATAAATTGAATGAAAATTGCATTTGTTATCCCAAAAAAATAAAACAAGGCCATAATCAAAATATCATAACCTGATGGCAGTTAAATTATAGATTTCTTGATGCTTGTTATGCAATGTTGCATCATTATCCACAAACCCAGGTGTCTAAACCAACATTGGCTTCTGTGACCATGAGATTTTAGGAGCACCAGCATGATGCAAGCTGCGTCCAAAAACTACTGAAGTTTGAAATAAGGCCTTTTCAATCTTCATGTTCTTAGTGAAAGCTTATGTTTTTATGTGATTTATGCAATGATATTGACCTGAGTAAAATAAAAGAAATGGAAGAAAAGTGTGATACAAATGCAAGAGGCTATGATCATTTCAAAATAAATGAGGAACTGTTTCTCTCTATAAAAGAAACTTAGCTTATATCTCGTGAAAATGTGAATGTTGTCGATTAATTGAATACATTATCTTGTTAGACAAGATCAATTTAAT
The DNA here is from genome assembly GCA_015708895.1 of Populus ilicifolia. Classification (NCBI taxonomy): domain Eukaryota; kingdom Viridiplantae; phylum Streptophyta; class Magnoliopsida; order Malpighiales; family Salicaceae; genus Populus; species Populus ilicifolia. The sequence goes on from SRLM01000318.1 coordinate 361,175, forward strand.
ACTAACAGGAATTTAATGGGAAAAACTAGAATGTTCAAAAAAACTAAAAAACTGAATAAACTAAGAAAACCGAAATAAATTAATTGAAAAAACTTAATCGAGAAAAAAAAACTGATTAAACTAATTAGAATAATTAGAAAAAATCCCAATTCAATTTGGTTTTTGGTTTTGTAATGTAAGAATCGGTTAACCTAAATTGAATCGAACTAGTTAAAAAAAGGCCTCTAACCACCATTGGTATAAATAAAAAATGCTACCCACTCTCACCTCTCTCTGTTAACCCTAATTCCCTAATAGTAATAGAGTAACATTGTAACAGACCAATAACCAGAGCACTTGTTGTCCCCACCCTCCCTCACCGCTAACCTTAACTAGAGCATCCACCCACGTACTAGAGCACCTACCTCCTCTTGCCTCTCTACCTCTCCCTTTTCAAGCTCCTTAGACTTAGAAAATAGAAACACAGAGATCCAAAATAGTATTGTATTTCCATCATTTGAAACTATTCAAACCTCTCAAAAACAAATCGATGTTCCTCTTCATCTAGGCAAGATCACAGGTACTCCACAGTCTCCACTACTTTAAAACAGAATAAGTTCTCCACTACTCCACAGTCTCCACTACTAATAGCTGCTTGTAATTTGCCAATATTTATCTTTTTATCATCTATTTAATTTATTGTATTTGCATTTTTTATCAATACAGAGGTCAAAGAATAAAGATATAGTTGCTGTGTTGATTTTGTTGAATGCACAAAAATTCATTTATAAGGTAACTATAAGATTCTCACTACATCATTGAATAGTTTTACCAATAGATTAATTCTATCGGTGTAAAGCATACAGGTCGTGGCAACATTTTTGATAGAATCCGTCTATCAGAATATTAATCATTGGTAATTTTTCATGCCATTGCTAATTCTATTGGTCATTGAAAAAACCAAACACCAATGGTATTGCAAACGGCAACGCGTGCCAAAAAATATTTCCTGCGAGAACTTTACCAACATAATAATTTCATCTGTATTGCAACATGGGTGGTAAATATTTCAGAACTCTATGTCTAGTACCGATGGATATATTTTGTCAGTAATAGTAAAGGTAAACATTGACAAAATATATATGTCAATAATTGTGGCATAATGTTTTAATTTGTTAAAACCCTCTATGAAATATTGATGAGTCGGTTTGGTCGGTAAAGCCATCAGTATTTATTTAAAATATTTGAAAAAAAGTATTTGTTAATAGTAAAAAAACTAAATAACCAAATAAAATTGTATTAAACATAAAAAATATAAAAAATAATGTTAAATAATATTTATTCAAGTATTCATCACAAATTTAATGAAATTAAACTAGAATAGTAGAGGAGTTGGAGGAGGAGGAGGAGGCTGGTTGTTCCCGAGACCATACGACTAAGAAAGGGTTGCACATGTATCATCACCCATCTTTGATCTCATCTCCATGAACATTTGATAGAGTTGATTGTAATCCATCGAAAGTCGTTTATATTGTTGTTCCAAAGCCATGAACTTCTTAGACTAGGTGCTCGATACAAATAGAGAGCTCCCAACAATTGAGACACTACAAGTCGATCATAAGTTTTTTTCCATAATGTTGGAGAGCTTATAGACCTGATTTTTATTGGGTCCACCAAATGATTCTACCTCCATCCATAAATTCTGATCGATATCTAGATGGGTTAAAGCATCATCCATATATCTCTCCTTCAACAGGCTATTATAGGTCTTCTATTTTTTTTAAAAAAAATCATCATATTCAATTCAAGAAAATAATAACATACAAAATAAAATGATTGAACAAACATATTACGAAGTGCTTAGCACGGTTATCCATGAACTATTGCACCCCCTTTTGGCGGTCTTCACTTTGCACGTGTGTCTCTACAAACAACTCCATTGGACTTGATTCAAGTGTAAGAGACATAGCCTGTAAGGAAAAAAAAAAGGTTGCAAGTTAAATATATTTATAAGTAACAACAAATTAATTAATGATATATCTCAAATAAATTAATCTTACCATTTGCTTCGTATGTGCACTAATGGGACATAGTTGTTGGTATGCGTGTCCGTTGAACCATAAATTTACTGGTTCCAGTTGTAGATGCCGAACTGTGTCTGTTGTGTGAACAGCTCAGACATTACGTGCTTAGTATATTTTGTTCATATATCTGTCAAGATGAATAGCGGTTTGGATTCCTGTCAAACCACCACCTCATTCCATCCTTGAAGACCATTATCCCTCACATATCTTTTTTTTTTTTGGTGTCATACCAAAAATCACACAACCTATTTCTATAGCAACAAATTAGAATTTAGAACATAAAATTATAAAACAAAAATAAATATTATTTTTTATGTTACCTAGTTGACGCGTGATTCTCTCATACCTTCCTCACAACATTATTGTCCACGTTATCCCACTCAAATTTATGCCATGTATATAAATAATTCATTTAAAATAAAAATAGTACATAAATTATGTTATAAATTAATTAGTTGTTTATAAATTATGTTATAAGTATGTATAAAAAAAAATCCTAAACAAACTTACATTAAAAGGTCATCCTTCCATTGTGCCTAGTATTTGCGAGTTAATTGACCCCGCTATGAAGGCACATCACCTCTGTACTATAAAACCACACTAGAAGAGGCAACATCACAAGTTGACGCAACGTTTTGCTATGATTAACACCTAAAGATACATCCTCCTTACTGCTAGAAGAACTAGTTGCAACTATTTGCCGACAACATGCTGTAGATTTCAATCTATACATCTATATAAATTTATAAAAATAATTATATAATTAACTTTGATTATTTAAAAAAAATTGACAGCACCTCCCCTATACTGGACACTACCTATAGTTTTCAAACCTATAAATCTTTACAGTAACCATAAACCAATTAACTCTATTGAAAAATCTTATATATAACTTAATATCTATTGAAATAAATAAATAACAATTAAAATTAATGGAAATAATAAAAAAAATAACAACTAATAATATCATAAAATTAAGATAAAATAATTTAATTTAATTCTATATTTTAACATTGTAAAGGTAATTTTGTGATCTCAATCAATTCAGCGATCTCAGGTTTTGTTTTATTAATTTAATATTTTTATCAAAACCATTTATAGGTAACTTTTAGTTTTTAATGCTTGAAACTTTAATTTGGGTATTCGATGGTGTTTTCTTAATTGTAATGTTTATGATGATATCTATTAAAAGGTACAGGAGTGGCTCTTTCCTTGCAACGTTACACCTATTCAGATCTAGATACCGGTTTGAATCACATTTTTAAAGAAAGGTGAGATCATTTTTTTTTGTTAGAGGGATTTGATATTATGATTTATATATATTATAAGAATAACTTCAGTTAATGGTATTCATGATAGAATTGTTTCAAGATTAAACTTTATAAGGTCATCTAGTTCATGCAAGTAAATAAAAGTACTCAAATTAAGAATATACAAATGAGTGTTAATTCAGTTTAAAAATTTACAAGTAAAATATAAGTTCTCTATTAGAATTCTCATGGATCCGATAAAAAATTAATACTTTATTTGTATACATTACATGTTTTATATATATATATATGTATTCCTTATCAACATAATGGTATATTTATTTATGTAACAAGTCCATCAAATTTCTAGAGACATCATTAGTTTAGGACTCTACTTTATCAAGCTTATATAAATATTTAACTTAAACAAAAGGAAATTAACGTGTTTATGTAGTATATTTTTGTGTAAACCTTGATGTATCTATAAAAGTTCAGTATAGTATGTAGTATTTTAGTTATCTTGTACTTAACCCTTTTGAAATGTTTAAGAACACTTATTATGTTGTAAATGCTTTCTTTACATGTTAGTATTTCTTTTCTTTTAAATTTTATAATATAATAAGTGGACCATGTTCATATTGAATTTACTTATAGGATATATATATATATATATATTGTGTGAATTGTATGAAGTGTTGAATTATGATGTTTGATATAAAGTTTAGAATTATAAGACATAATGATGATTGGTTGATTGAGTAAATTGATAATAGTTGTTAACTTGAGATGTCCTAAATGCAAATAAAACTCTGCCGAATTTTTGATATAAAAAAAATTATCCTTAATTGAAAAGGATATGTTGAAATCTTTTAACATTGATCAAGTTGTACAGTTGGATTGTTACATACTTAATGCTTTTATTGATTGAGTGGCAAGTTTCCTAATGGAATTATCAACAGACTATGAATTCCAATGCTCTAGTAATTAATGTATTTTTTACTATTACCTATTTATTATTATATTGACAGAATCACAAATAAAATGAAAAAAATTCTAGAGGGGTTTTTTAAATTTTTGGCATGAAAAAAAAATTAAAAGGATTTTATACATGGAATCACCAACATAATATTTAAAAATAATAATATTTAATAGTTAGTAGGTAATTTCATTTGTAAAACCGAAAATATAAACACCATAGGCACATTAGACCATCATTTTCTTTAGTTGGCTTAAAAACATTACTCTTCTCTCTTATTCTTTGTCTTTTATATGTCTATTCTTTAATTTTATCTTCAAATATCAAGGCTACAAATTAAGCTTCATTTCTCTCAACACAATCAGCTAGTACTTATGGATAAATGTTTTTAAAGTGCTTTCTTCTTGTTTTTTTTTGTGGTTTTTTAACAATATATTTCTCTTTTTTGTTTTTTTTTTTGGTATCACACCTAGTTCAAAAATGAAATTAGGCATGCCTTTAAGATAATGATTTTTCATTCCTTATTCTTTGTTTTTTAATGCATTTTTTTTATCTTTTGTCTCTATTTTTCATTTAATTATTTGTTCATTACAATTTTATGAAGTAATAGTTGTGTTGAATTGTAATTGCTATTGCAATGCTTTTTTTATTGTTTTGTTGAATTTTAATCATTACTTTCAATTTTTTTGTTCAATTGCAATTGAATATATAAGATTAAATTTAATTAAACAAAATTCTTTTCAATTTAGGATTAAAAAAATTAGCATGTAGAAATGAGAATTTTCTACAAAATTGAATTATTCAAAATTATTGGTAGAAGTAAAATAAAATTAATTGGTTTGTGGCATATATATTGTCTATTTGTAGAATTAAAAATTTTGAGTAGTTTCTTATATAGGAGAGGTGCTACCAAATTTTTATAAAGAAAATTCAAAATTCTTTATTTTTTTCTATAACCTTTTATAGATGCATAAGAGATAATCAGTTGCACATCATGAGCATAGGACTACTGCTAACTAGTTCTTCTAGTAGCAATGATGACAATAACATATCATTAGGTGCCGACAAATAAAAGGTACTTGAAGCACATGTATCGACTCATGACGCTGCCTTTTCAAGTGTGATGTTGCAACGTAAGGTTTGCCCCCTTCACAACTAGATCCATTCACCTGAAAGTATAAGGTATAGTGAAAGGATGACTTTTCAATGTAAGTTTGTTTTGCTTTGAGTTGGTTTATGTGTAACAATTTATAAACAAACAATAGTTCAATAAATTTATCAATTTTTAGGTTCACAAATATTAAGGTGACCCAATTATCATTGGCATTTAAATTGTTAGTGGAAATTTCATTGTTTCAATGGAGCCAGGCTTTAAAATATCTTAAATAGAAATAACAAGTCAATGCATGGTTTATAAGATTTAAGGTTAGTATTATCTTAAGATTTTTACTATTTATTATGATAATTCATTTACTTTATTGAAATGATTGAAATTTTTATAATTATAATTTTTTTACTACAAGGCTAAAGTTGAGTGAGATAGAGCAAACGATAATATTACGAAGAGGGTTTAAGAGAATTACATTACAACTAGGTAACATTAAAATTATGATAATTTTTTTAATTTCAACTATTAAAATTTCATTTGTCATTTACTCATATATAATACATTTGTATCATATAAATGACGTGATTTTTGGTACAAGGTGCAAAAGAAATAATAATAAAAAATATATAAAAGAAAGTGCTCTATCAAGTTAGAATAACGACTAGTTTGGAAGGATTTCAAGCTGTTATACATCTCAGAGAATATATGGATGGAATATATTTAGCATATAATGTTCAAGCATTTCACACGACATTTATAATTCGATATGGAAACTGGAGCTGATAAATTCACAATTCGGATACCACACACACCAATGGCTCTATTTTGTTCATTTCGTATGAGAAGCGGATGGTAAGATTTATTTTAGTCACATCTATTTTTAATTAATTTATTGTTATTTATAAATATAGTTAACTGACAATATTTTTATCTTATATGTTACAACTCTTGGTTATGAGTCAAGCCTAATAAATTTTTTTGTGGAAACACACATATGGAATAATGACGATAAAAAAAGGGTAGCAGTTCATTGACAACGAGCTCAACACTTTTATAGTACATTGGTTGTCAATCATTTTTTTTTCTTGAATTTGATGATTTTTTTAGGAAGATATATAATAGCCAATTGAAAGAGAGATACGAGAACAATCCTTCGATTCAAATTTATGGTTAAAGGCAGGATTGTCCAGTGGATCTGATAGAAATTGGGTGTACAAACTCTCTAACACTACGACTAAGAACTTGTGAACAGCTTATAGTGTTTCAACCATTGGGAGCTCACAATCGATATCAAGCACTCAGTCTTCAAAGTTTGTGATCTTGATAGATCAAGGAGTGCAAGAATATATAACATGTCTCAATGAAAAATACAAACAACTCTCTGTAAATTATGAAGAACTACATCGAATGGTCATTTAATTAGATCACAGATGGGTGACATAAACATGCACCCCTTTATTGGCCTCACTGTCCCAGGATAATCAACCTTGTCCTCCTCTTCTAACACCCTCTTTGCTTTAGTTTCAATATATTTGAATATATAAATTTGTAATAAATATTTAGTTTTTATATAATTGAAAATCTTTTCCTATTTCTTTTACAAATCTGTGGGGTTAAAGGCAGGTTGTGACATCCAATAATATTGTCTTTTTGAAATGAAGGGCTTCTGAAAAAGATTTGTCATTTAATATTATATTCATTAAAAAAATATATAATTTAGAAGAATATAGATAAAAAAATTAGATTTTTAGATAGTGATTGTTTTCTAAAAAGTGATTTTCAAGAAACTATTTCCCCAACTTTTCTATGTTTATCTGCCATTTAAAAAATTGATCAACGAAAAACATTTTCCAGTCAAAGAAAAAGTTGGCTTGATTTCCAAAAAAGTATATTTTATTTTTATTTTAGGTGGAAAACACCTTCTGAAAGTTGTGAAAAATTTAAAAATGTTATATTAATTGCTAATTATATCAAATTTAATCCTTAAACTTTTGGTTGCTATATATATATATATTGTTTTGAATATTTATTTTTCAATTTCATCCCTTAAAATTTAATTTTTATATAAACTTTGGTCCTCATTTTTATAATTGTTATTTATTTTTTTTCTTATTTTTTATTGAAAATTTTCATCTATCAAATTTAATCCTTATTATTTTGATTATTACTTATTTTATTTTCTAGCTCATTTTTAATGACATAACTAAATAATGAAAAGTGTTTCCAACTTATTTTCTATTACACTACCAAATATCAGAAAAAATTTATTTTCTCGGAATTTATTTTTTCAAAATTTATTTTTCAAAAGAAAACTACTTTCTAGTAAATAAACAAGGTCTAAGCATAAATAATTTTTAAATACTTGAATTTTATACAAATTAATATTAAGATAATTATAAATATTGCAACTGTTACATTCCTGACATAGTCACTATATCAATATTTTTTAGATAATTAAAAAGGAATCATTGTAAATACTATTGCAACTGTTAGATCGCTGACAAAATTATTTCGTTGATATATTTCAAAGAGTTGAAACAAATTACTGCAAATGCTACTATAAATCACCAATAAAATTATTTTATTGAAATATTTTAGCAGATAATATTTTTTTTGATCGTGCATTTTATATCTGCAAAGCTACCAATAATTGTTTTTTTTTATTAACCGTAGATTTATTAATAGAATAAAAATTACCCATGAAGTTTTCTATGACAGCTGGTTTTCATCCATGAATTCATTTGTAAAATAATTATCAATGACATATTAGAGTAAGTATTGATATAATTTTTTATCAGAAAAACTGTTAAATGTGGCAATGAAAGGATAAAAAAGAATAATTCTTGGGATGAAAACAATAGTAAATTCACAGTAAATCATCGAGGCAAAATAATTAGTTGGTGGTTAATGTTGGACGGGAGTTAAATCCAAAGCAAGTATCCAGCTTCCATGTCTTCTTTTGTTATTCATAATTCATTCTTCTATACCAACTCTAATTGCGTGTATGACAATCTGTTTAATGAAAACAATTTTCACATTACTTTTAGCTGAAAAAGATGACTTTTCATGAAAAAACATTATTGAATTGGAAAGACTTGACCTTTCGAAGAAAGGGCCCAAAGAAAACCTCCTTGAAAAGGAAAAAAAATAAAAATAAATCACATCTACAAATAATAGTCGCGATGGAAAGGCATGATAGAAAACTCCTCACAATTTAATTTGAGATGGAAAGATATGACTAATATTGAACAAATTTATTAGATGGAAAGACATGAAAGCTTAAAAAAGGGACACAAAGTAATTCTTTGAAAAAAAATATATTCTAAAAGTATATATATTTAAGATGGCGAGGCATCAAAAATCCTTATAATTTAATATATTTGTTTGGAATTATAGTTAAAGTTATGTTTAAAATATTTTTTTTATAAATGTATTAAAATAATTTTTGAAATTAAAAAATTTAAGAATTTTAAAAAAAAGTTAATTTTTTTTTAAAAAAACAAGGTCCGCGTTTCTAAAAGTGCCAAAGAGTCCAGTCCAACTTTACATACCATACGACTATATTTAATATTAAATATTGCATGTAAACTCAATTACAAGAACAGTATCAGAGACATTTGGTAAAAAAAATGCAGCTTTATGAACAAGGAAAACGTAGGAAAATTGCTGAACATCATGGGAGGTGGCAGAGCCTATTCCATCCTTAAAGCGACAGCCAATTTGGCAATGTCATCCTTGGGGCGTGGGCCTCTTTGAGATATCGTGAAGAGTGATAATGGAGTTTTCTCACCATCCAAGGAAATGCCCATCATTTTCTGTGTTTTATTTTACTCGCAATACAAAAAAGTTATCCAACTTGTTAGAAATGATGGCCCATGAAATTATGGCAATATTCGGCAGGCAATTTTTGTATTTGTGCTTGAAGTTTCTGATGCACCCCATCTCCCCTGTGACCCTTGTGATTCTCAATTATAGCTTTTTTTCTAAGAACAAAATAGGGATTAATTAAGATCCTTAATTAATTTTCATTTCTGTACACATGTCTTACTATTTTCTTATTAAAACATTTATGTATCATACTTGTTAACTATCATGTATATAGAAGATTGTCTTATATGTAAAAAAAAAAAACTTAATCTAGTCTAAGAATTTGTTTTTTTCCTTCAAAATTATATGCTAATTTGTAGAATATTCAATGAATTCAAAAATTAATCTAATAAATAAATAATTATAAGATGGTAATGCAGTGTTGGATTTGTATTCAAAAAATAAATTTATTTATTTAAAGTATATGAAAATTTTTTTTTTATTTTTAACATTTACATATAAAATAATTATAAAAAACATAAATTTTAAAATAATTATATCTTTAAAAGTATCCAAAAACCAGAATTACCGCTCTTCTCACCATGATTTGCACGAGCGTGACTCATTCAACGTCATGACTTTTGTAAGAGGGATTTAACTATTGCATGTATTAGACTTGAATTCTTGTGCTTTTAGGTCCAAATCCACTTCAAAGTTTATTATTATTATTGGAAGGCAGCCATTTGCGATTTTGTAAACTTTATTTTTAAAAAGTGTGTATAAATGGGTTAGCATTGCTATGTTTTAAACACTCGTAAATAATTTATTTTTAAAATTCTATCAAGATCAATACCAGCAATTAACTCTTGAAACAGGATAAAATACTATATATATATATATCTTGTTATCTTTTGTTTAGTAATTATCATCCTAAGAAAATGTATTTGGTAGCTCTTCCCCCTTCTATTTTCTTTTTTATTTTTAATTTCTGAAGATTTCATCGAAGTTTTTTTTTTTCAAGAATTCATGAATATATGGATAAAATTTTGTCCAAGTTTTGACACACAAAAATAATGAAAAGAAAAAAAAATGATTTTGAATGGCATATTTGTAAATTGAATATCCATTTTAGTTTTGGGTCAGCATGCAATCTAATGTACGTCATCCACTTTTCTTTTATAAAAAAAAAAAAACTAAAAATCGACCAATTAATTCTCCATTTTCATGAACAAAATGGAAAGGAAAGAAAGAAAAAAATCATATTAATAATGGAAGTGTTCGAAACTCTAAGAAAATCCAAATGTATACTCCAAAACAAGCAAACAAACACAGCTCATTGCCCCCCACCAACACCCTCCCAATTTTATTTATTCATATTTGAATTAGATTTTTATTTTTATTTTATATTTTTATTGCATCTGTTTTATTGTAGAATACAATGTAGTGAATATTTTGAAGCATGGGATAAATTTAGCAATCAATCAACATCAATTAAAGATTTCAATATTTATTTTTATTTTTATTTTTATTTTTCTACTTCTCTTATTAATTATAGTCCTTGTGCATACGCATTAATTTATATATAATAATTTATCAACTTATTAATATAATTCTCTTTTACAATAATTTTTTCTCAAGATTTGCTGGGTTCGAGGCTGCGTTATGCTTTCTATTCTTTGTGAAAAAAATAAACATTAAAAAATGTTATTATAATTATGATAAAAAAAATAATTAAAAAAACTGAAAAAGAAAAGAAGAACAGTATCACATCTTCTAGAAAAAATTAGTTTGCAGCAACCACTCCCATTATGATTATAAGCATGACCACAATATTCCATCATCCTTAATCACTAATCATTTCCGTTTGAAAATTATTAACAGCTAAATACCGTTTCTCTTCACGGCGACTAACCCCAACCCAACCTAACTAACTAAAATAATAATAATAAAAAACAAAAACTCTTACTATGTATTATTCATTGCTTTCAAAAATTGAATAATTCTTTATTTTCATTTTCCCCTTCATTAAATAAAATAATCTCGTTACGACCGTCAGTAACTATAAATAAGCGTTACAGCGACTCCCTTCATAAAAAACGTCAACGCTCTTTCATTTTCTCATCCTTTTAAAGTCACACACGCAACCAGCCAACAAACCAACACCCAGAGAGAGGGAGAGGGAGAGGGAGAGGGAGAGTGAGAGCTAGCTAGCTTTGCAGAGTTCTGCCGATTCAATGGCGACCAAAGTGTATATTGTGTAAGTCTCTCTCTGTCTCTCTATATCCTCACCATTTTTCTTTCCTAATTTTCTATATTTTGAACTTTGAGTTTTTTATTTTTTATTTTTTTGTTTGATCTGTTAATTTGAACTAGGATTTCTAGTTTTTATTTATTTATTTATAATTTCTATTCTGCTTTATAAGATCGTTTCTTCTTAAGTGCTTTGAGCCAGGGTTGATGTAATGATGCATTTGCTAATTTGAAGTATGATTATCTGCGCTGCGTTTTCGTGTGTTGATCTTTTATTAGATCTCTAATTAATCGGTTTAGAATATTTTTGTTTTATACGATTAATTATTGTTGATAAGCTCATCTTAGTCGCGAAAATGATAATGCGGAAACCCCTGCACATCAATGAGGAATGGATTTTTTGATTATTTACAAGTACTAAGATATAAATGTGTATCTGATCTTGCGATGCAATGTAGTTAGAGGTCTCGTGCTACGCATATGCAGATACTTTTTTCTTTTGCATGTCAGTTGAAGTTAAAATTTGATTATTTATCAGGTCTAGTAATTATTGTTGCTGCTTCATTGTTTGTCTGGTGATACCGAGCTTTCTTGTATTTCGTTTGGCACTCTGTTCAAGTGTTCTGTGAGAAATGAAGTAAATTTTTATTACTGCTTCCCTGAAGGGTTAAAGTCAGAGTTTGTTAGCTTTTTCTTTCCAGATAATTCTGCTGGATTAGTTGAGATAATTCACTAAAGATCCTGTCAAATTCCATTAAAAGAAGACATTGGCTGCTGCAGTGGATTACTTTTTCTTCTTTTTTTCATGATTTTCAACCAGTCGCATGGATATGGTACTAGTTAGCTGGTAGTTCTTGTCATGTTATTGGTGTTAAGTACTTTCCCAGCTGTACTAGCATTTTTTTTTTTCATGTGGCTGAAGGTTCTTATACATAGTGGGGTAGTGGGCTCTGTGGAGGCATCCAATATTTGGTGGGATTATCACTTCGGGTCAGCTGGTTTATTGCTAATAAAATACAAAATCCTAGGAGGGATTTTTTTTTTTTAATTCACTTATTTTTGGCATTGTGGGTGGTTGAATGGGGGTACATTTGCAAGTGTCTAGTTTTCAGATCTAGAAAGCTAGGATAAAATCATTTTACACATGGTGAATTATTTGTTTTGGTCAACACGCTGATTTCAGTGCTGTAATGACTTTCCGTTGCAATTTTTAATCTAATGGGTTCGAGGTCCCCTCCCATTTATTTGTCATGTGAACATATCGGCTGTGCTGGAACATGATGTATGGTGTTTTGAGGTATTGCAAATTTGCAATCTATATTAACCATTGCTATTCAATGTTTTTCAGTTGGCAAAAACTTTCATTTACTAGATCTACTTTTGGATTGGACTAGATGATCTTATAAATTGATAGTAGATTTGGTTAAAAAACTTAAAGAAAAAGCATTGCCTTTGAAGACATTATTGACCTCTTATGTTATAACTTCATGCAAGTTATTTTTATATGCTCCAAATGCTCTTCACGCTCTTTCTTTCTCCTTTCTGCTATTTTCCTGGTGCTTTGTCTCTTAAAATTTATTGTTGCATTTACAGGTACTATTCCATGTATGGACATGTAGAGAAACTGGCAGAGGAGATTAAGAAAGGGGCTTCATCTGTTGAAGGTGTTGAGGCCCGATTATGGCAGGTGAGGAAGTGCATCCGATATCAACTTTCACAGTCCATGCTCTTGTGATGTTGAACTATTAAATTTACCAGCATGCTGTGGCCTGCATACGACGATACAAAGTAGAATGCCACAAGAATTTTAGATTAAAAAAGAACACGGTTTGAGAATCGTGAACTAAACTTGTTTCTGAAAATGTTTCCTACATGCGAAGTTATGAGGTTATCAGAATTCATCATCGACATCCATGACTCCCATGCTTTATGTGAACTGCTGCATGCAGTTTTATTTTTATTTTTTTGTTTTAATATTGGTGCATTTAGTACAATCAGTATTACAACTTTGAATACCTCTCATAGTTATGTCCTGTTGCTCATATGTGCCAAGGATCTGTTAGAACTTTGCACCTGTGATGGAGTTTTTCACAGTTGTTATCGTTCCTTTTCCTTGGTTAGACATCTCTGTCAGTTGTCACGTATAATAATTATCTTAGGTTGTGAAGGCATAGCTATTTATAGTTTTTCTTGCCACTCTAATATATTTGGAATGCTACTTGATAGTTCAACTGGTGGCAAGGATTATTTTTGAAGTCGAGGCTCCTCAATGTTGTGGTTTTCTCTGAAATTGCAAAAAAAATAAAAAATTAGACTGATCTAGTAGTCCTCATGTGTAACAGGTTCCGGAGACACTGCCAGAAGAGGTGCTTGGAAAGATGAGTGCACCACCAAAGAGCGATGTGCCAATCATTACACCTAGTGAACTCGCTGAAGCCGATGGCTTTGTGTTTGGATTCCCTACAAGATTTGGAATGATGGCTGCTCAATTCAAAGCTTTTCTGGATGCAACTGGAGGTCTATGGAGAACACAGCAACTTGCTGGCAAGCCCGCTGGAATCTTCTTTAGCACTGGATCGCAAGGTGGTGGCCAAGAGACCACAGCGTAAGTCCCCATGTCATTGCTACCAGTTAAGTTTTTTACTTGAAAAACTTGTTAGGGAGCACAAGTAAAGATGTCTTATGAAAATGTTGAGATTTTAACAGGTTGACTGCTATCACCCAACTTGTTCACCATGGGATGATATTTGTTCCCATTGGCTACACATTTGGTGCTGGCATGTTTGAGATGGAGAAGGTGAAAGGTGGAAGTCCTTACGGCGCAGGAACTTTCGCTGGGGATGGGTCAAGACAGCCAACCGAACTTGAATTGGAGCAGGCTTTCCACCAGGGCAAGTACATTGCTGCCATCACAAAAAAGCTCAAAGGAGCTGCTTAAGTTTACTCAATTACAAGAATACGGTCTGGTCTTCCATTTTTTCACCCTATAGAATATGCATTTGCAAAGAATAATTCATATTCTGCTGTTTATTATATGTTTTTTATGTGTGTAACACGATGGTGATTATTGCCTCAATGATATCAAGGTTGGTTGTGTTTTCATTTATTCCATTCCCAATGCATCATAATATGATTTCTTCATTCCTCTGTCTTAGAACCTTAATAATTTCCGTCAATTGCTCCTGCAAATTGAAAGAAATAACCACTTTGAAGCTAATGCCCAGGCAAAGACGGCAGGGACATGCGTGATGCGCTACCTGAACCATAAAACTACAATTTATGGTGAATGCAGGTCTTTAATTTTGAAAATCTGAATGATGCCAACGACATTTTATGGTTTAACCTGATGGTTTGGTAAATATTAGGTGGAATTTCATTCATTAGTGTTTTATTTTTAGTAATTGTTCGAGCTGATATGACCTATGAGAACTAAACTATTCTCAGAATACATGAACATAATTCTCCAAACCATCAAGACTCCTTTTCTCACTGGAAGGGTGCTCAGCTTTCCGCGGTCATTAGTGAATTATGTTTAAGAAATTAAAATTGGTACAAATGCTACGCATAACAGTGTCTTTATCTTGTTAGATGTTATTTCTAGCAAAATGGGCTCCATACCATATTGGATTATACTGTGCTCCATAGATGTTAGTATCCACGTGGTGTCTAACCCGGTTTAACATCTAGGTAGCGGGTTTGTTATATCAAATTAGGTTTATCTCCATGTTATTATGAATAATTTTTTAAAATATTATTATTTTAAATAAAAATAAAATCAAATAAAATATTTTTAAATTGACTTGATTGATTCCTGGCTGAGCCAATCGAGTTTAACCATGTTAATATTTAAAGTGATTCAAAAAAAAAAAAAAAAACTAGATATGGACTGGACGCCAGATTAACGCATTAAGTTGCTTTGAGTTTAACACATATGCCCTTGATGGGTAGGTTGTTGCTTCTCCCTACTCTTATCATTTTACTTGGGCATTTCTTTTTGTGAGGAATTGCTATGCATAAAAGGGTTCGGATCCTTTGCAATCAATGAACTTCGGATTACTGCAATAAGATAACTGCCACCAAAAGAAGACTTGTAGCTCTCGAACTTGTTTCTTCCATCATTTGGCCTCACATCCAGTCGCATGTGAAATCCCCTGTCTCGCCACTTTCTTCATGAACCTAGCCTATAGCTTTTCTTTTATCTGTCTACATGCTTTACTTTCATGCCTACGCAGTAGTCAATCTCATGATCTTCTCCTGCCAGTATAGAAAAGAACCGTACAATAGCGCCTCGAACTAAACACATGTTTCGAGATTGAATTCTGTGCTCGAATTTCAAGGAAGCTAGGTTGACGTCATGTGTTACCTCATATCTTGCCCTCTGCTTATGCTCATTCTTGCATAGATGGATGCCCATTAACTAGTAGTAATAATAAAATCCCAAGCACCAATTGGTGTGCACGTTGACCAGTATAAATTCTCATGGAAAACATTTTTTACTCCATTGCACGACCTAGAACAAGATAGAAACTTTTTTATTTTAAATTAGAGTCTCGGGGCAATCATTTTTACCCTATACAATTACAAGATTCCACTCCCTTTATAATTATTTCTTTCTTTTAAAGTATGGCTCTCCTTTTCTGATAGATATTAGATTTAAATCTATAAGAATCCCATTCAGTTGTATCTTTGCTGCAGCACTGGGTGACAAAAGATGAGACCAAAGAGGAAAACAGTTCTTTAAACTAATCAACTTGATGACAAAGAGATGCAATTAGGAAGTTTCATTGGTGGATACTGAAATATATGAGAGTATCGTGTCATGATCAGCAGGCAAGAGATTTACTAATTAATGCAAGATAATGAAGGTATTAAACTAATTCAAACCCTAATGATCTGTTGCAATGTTGTTGGGTTCGATTTATTGGGCTAATATCATTCTACTCTAGAGGCATCTGGCCATGGAACTTATATCTATAATCTATAAAAGAGGATATGATACTTATGATCATTGCAAAGCTTGTGTATTTCAAGAGTAGGATTTGTGCTTTTAAAGTGTTAAGGATTGAATCAGACAAAGCTTCTACAGTACGACTCTTTGTTTGTTTCCTTTTTTTGCTTGAAGGGTTTGTGGATATATCGTCTTTTCTTGACAATTTGAGTTAGAGGAACTGTATCTGCTAGTTTCTACTCCTCTCATTCCTCGAAGAGATCTATCTCTGTCAAGCATTAGTGAACCACATGCATGTGGAAGTGCAATATATATATATATATATATATATATCTTGCAAGAGGAGTATATATTTAGTAAAGAATGTCCATATATAATCAATTCCTTCAAGTAAGAATCTTTGCCAAGATTAGCATTGCAAGGAAGGACTGTAGATTGGAAGTTCTTTTAAGAATCAATCAATAAAAACTTGTAATAGAAGACAAATATGTAGATTGGAAAGTAAGCTTTTGATATCTTGAAGTCACATGGAAGGCTGTAATATTGGTGAAACAATGATCGACTCTTAGATTCTATGATTCTTAGTAAAGTTGATGCAACTTTCAGTAACTTAAAAAGAACTTGAACTCATAAAGTAGTTGATATATTATAAGGTCCCGACCGAATCCGGTGCCTGAGCAGAGAATTACAAGTTAATTTACAGTGTATGATCATAAATATTGATTGCATTAGAGCATTAAGCAACAAATTATTTCCAAATATTAACAAGCAAAGCTTCTCTCCTACCTTTCTTTTATATCTGTTCTTGAATGGCATCTTGAAAACAAAAATTATCACAACTTGACCCCTTGTTTGCTCGGATTTGAACAGAGATTTCTACACAGAAATCATTGCTACGGGTGGAAGGAGATGTATGGTTTTCTCTCCTAACCCTCTTATCATCATCATCATCATCTGATACAAAAAATTTGAAGTGTACTCATCTTCTTGCTTTTTTAGAAGGATTTAAGATCAAGTTTAATCATTCATTTCCCACTTCATGACCTTTGTGTGTTAGTTTCCTATAATCATAAATACAAATAACTAAGCATAAAATTAGTCTGATGGCTTTTAGGTTTCTGGTTATGAAAGTGAGATGGGGTCTCATTGCCTTTTGATATACCTCCAATGGAAGCCCCTCAATGTGGCCATTGGATGAAAAGCATAAAAGCAGAGAGTCTACACATACATACATATTTCCTAACATTTGTTTATTTATATGTAATAATAGAAAATAAAAACCTGAAAGGAAGAGCTGTGGACCACCTTCTGACTTCCACTACCAATATTCCGAAACACAAACAAATCAAAACTGAGATTTTAATTCAAATGACATCCCCACACTCACTCCCTATTCTGGAATTCAATTATTCCCTTTCAATTCTTCTCTCTTCTTCCTTTTCTCTCTTGAAACCTAATTAAAGCTAGTGCCAGCTCTATTCACACACACACACACACACATATAGGGAGAAAGAGAGAGCAGTAGAAAAGAAAAGAAAAGTGGCTTTATATGATCTCCCCAAGCGAGCTCTTCTACTAAACTCTAGTATACTTTATAACAAATTAATGTTATCTAAACTAATTAATCTGTTACACTTTCCCTAAAATCTGCACCTATACTCATTAATTCCTAACCCATGTTTATAATTATATAATTCTCAATTATTACAACAATTAATATGCTTCCAAATGGTCCCAATATTGGCCAACTGCATCATGTTGCCTGTAGCTGGCCCAACATTGGCATGTACCCTTGGACAGTCATTTCCTTTTCTTTCTTTTTCACAATTTCTATACGCTGTATTCTTTTGCATCCTGGACTGAGTTATGTGGGGCTTGTTTGTTTTCTGTTCTTCTTCTTCTTCTTCCTCTTCTCTCATTGATCTTATCGTTCCCAACTTGGCAAGGGTTTTGATAAGATCATGTCTACTAGTTGCATAGAATCTGTTCCCATGCCCGAATTTTCGACCATCTTCTCTTTTCTTTTATCTGTAAGTCCCTCCAAATGTAGGGGTCCAAAAATCAACAGCGGTCTCGTGAGTAACCGGAAAAGTGCTCGATACCGGTACCAGACATAGCCCTCGGCTTCTAAGATCTTGTTTTTGTCCTTCGAGGTCCTTGGACTTGTCAGAACTCTACAGTGAAACAAAAAAAAAAGGTCCATAATTTTAATTGAAAAATTATAGTTAAGTATTGACTACTCATTGGATTTATTAGTATTTGATTATTTATTTCCGGAAGGAGAATATTATTGTACCTGTTGGTGGAGTATGGGAGTTCCACTTTTCATGTATGGGGTGCTGAAGACCTGAAAATAAAATAAGAAGATGAATATACTAGAAATTCACGGCACCTATATACTTATTGGTTGAATACATTGTTTATGATTCATTCCCTATATCATTAGTATAATTTACACTAGAAGGATGCAAGAGTTGTATAAGATCAATCACTTACTGTAACTTGCTCATGGAGGAATTTGATGTATTCAATAGCTTCAGAGAGCACCGAGGCTGTATCAGTCTGCCATGATAACATGATCGCAAGCCAAAAAGATAATCATTGATAAGCTTTCATCATTCAAGAATGCAAATGATCTATCACTATTTACTCTTTGTGAAAGTGAGCAAGCAAACAGGAGAGTTATCTTGCCTTTCCGAAAGGCGAAACCAATTGTTGGAGTGCAGTGATTCTGTCCCCCATCTTCTCTTTCCTTACCTATGATCAAAACTACAAATTCTCATTCATGTCTATAAATGATGGAAGGGATTAGACTCATCTTGTCAAAATCTTTTATCAAATTTTCTGTACCTTAAAAGATGGCAAAGATGATGGTGTTTCATTTCTAGGCCTTTTTGTTGCTGCTTCACTCCCACTTTTCTTTACCGCTATATTCGAATCCCGTACTTCAGATATATTCTGCTGGAAAAAAGAGTGAACCAAAAATTTCCAATCTCAATTATCCAAACCCTAATCTTAAAAGCATAATTACCAATATCAATCAAATCTGAATATTGCATATATATATATATATGAGGATTTTAGGCATAAAAGATGCCTAGTTGTCCTCTTCCATTATAGTGTTAGATTTGCGTACCTTTGGTTTTTCATCGAAATTCGATGTAGCAAACTGTGGTTGCATCGACGGGAAATAGCTCGGACGAACATCATTCATGGCACTTGCAGATGCATTCCAAAATGGAGTATTATTGGAGAAGTGCAATTGGTTACTAGAAGCCTGTTTGGGAGGTGAATTTCTCAAGAATTGAGGTCCTTTAGGCCAAAAAGGCAACAATTCATTAGTGCTAAGACCATAATTTGCCCCGTATGCATAACTCATTGGTCTGTTCTCAAAAGAAGACTGCCGTGCTTGATTTTCTGATATCAATAGCCCTTGTAACATAGTTGAAGGGCTTCCATAGATACCTGATGAATCCATTGGGAAACTAGACTGCAAGCCTTGACATGACACGGTACTATCACTGGAGCTCCCATGAGGTCTAAACTGTGGTTGATCTAAAGAAAAGCCTCGATTCATTTGCTTAAACTCACTCATAGAGGAATCTCCAGTGACCCCAGTGAACACTCTCTCCCTCCACTGAGATTGAGAAGATCCAATTCCTGCAGTTTCTTGCTGATAATTGGTGCTTGAACTCAAATTATCTTGTAGCATCGATCGAAAACCGTTCTCAGACTTGTCGCCGCGACTGCCAAAACAATTCTAACTTTAAAATTTGTTTGCACACCTGCTATATGCATATAAAGAAACAAAGAGTACGCATATATAGCTAGCTAGGGTTACAAGTGTATTTGTATGTGAACTTACAGTAAGGCTTGATTCCAATCCATGACTTGTGAAGAGAGGCCTAAACCCATCATATGCAAGTCAGCTGAAGAATCATGGCCTTGTTGCAGTTTCTGGGAATCATGGAAAGCAACAGAACTATCTGAGACCGAAACAGTTTCCATTGAAGACCTTCCTTTGACATCGGCCATTTCTGTCGGCCAAGCAAAGCTACGTAAACTATTAAGTCCTGAAGTTGTAGAGGTTGATCCAGTACTATCAAACCTGTTCCTGCTTGAAGATGAATCCCACCAGTTTGTGCTTGTGTACTCATCTGCCATGGCTTAACACTGCTTGGTCTCTTTGTGGTTATTGGTGTGCAAGAAACTTGGGTTTCTTGGGCTTTCTTTCTTGTTTTCTCGATTACTTTACTTAGCTTCTATGGTTACATAAAATGATAGAAAACGGTTCGCTGCATAACTTGAGTATTTATAGGAGCTGTAAACCAAAGTGACCATTTGGGTCCTGCGGTGTACCAATTAAAGAACTAATCGGGATGGTGGTGGTTGACATTTCTTTAAGTGAATACGAGTGATGATTAGACAAGGAAAATTTCATTTTGGAATTGAATTTCTTTTTATTTTTTCAAGTTTTTTTTTTCCGGCTGCTTTTCCTTTTAGTTGAATGCTAGATGTAGATCCTGATAGGTCGCCTATCCGTATTATGTTTTATAAAAAATAATGTTTAGGTTTTACGAATATATTTTTATTTTAATAAAAAAAACTTTTACATGAGTTATGTTCTTGATTAGTTAAATAAAAAAGTTTTATTTAAATCAAATAAAAATATATATAATTATGATAAAAGGACAAAAAAGGATCACAATAACTTAGATTCTTTTCCAAAAGAAAAAAAAAATGTTGTTCAAATTTCAGCTAATTAAATATGGAATAAAGAAATTGGCTAAAAAAATAAAAATTAGCATGAGTTAACCTAGGTTAGCATCATGAAAATGTGATTTGGGCAATAAGAAACAAGTTAACTGGATTAGCCGCCAAATCCATACTCTATTACATAAAATTAGAATAACTTGATATAAAAAAAAATATGCCAACCATCATTAACATTTCAACATATGTGACTTGAATTAGTAGACTAGAAACACCATACTTGAAAAATTTATGAAATTTAATCTATAATAAATCAAACATTGAATGATGAAATCAAGGAAAAAAATCACAAAAAAGAATCCAAAGTAAAAAATAGCAATTAAAAAAATAAAAAAAATTATAGAAAAATTAAAAAAAAAATGATAGAAGGGTGAAATTGAAAAGAAAATAACTTTAACAAAAAAAGTAAAAAAGTAAAAAAAAAAACCAAAACCAAATTGGAAAAGTAATATACCATAAATTTGGGTTGAATGATGAAATTAAAAATCAATAAAATTTTTATAAAATAGTAAAGGAAAAAATCAAAAATCAAAAGAATAAGGACCAAATTAAAAAAATTAATATATGAAAAATTAGAATTAAATGATGAAATTAAAAACAAATAAAACTTTTACAAAAAAACCAAGAACCAAAAAAAAAAATTAAGGATTAAATTTGAAATATCAACAACAAAATAGGCTAACATGTAATTTTTAGATAAGAAGAAAGAGGAAAAAAAATCCATCAATTATAAATCGTCTAACTATCATCGACATTTGTCACATTAATAGGAAGAGAACAAAACAAAGCTTTCAAAAACATGACCCAAAAGCATTTTCTACTATCAAAAGGTGATGCATCTACTAATCGAAATTTACGGGCTCCCCTACATGCTAGTAGCTTTTTTCATTTAAATATTAATCATTCCTCGTTGAAAGATCAAATCACCCTTAATAAATCTGGTAATAACAAAAACATCAAAATGAAAAGGTAAAATGATCCTTGGACACATGATTAAAAAAAATTTTAATGAGGTAAAATTATCAATTTATTATATTTAAAGAATGAGAAAACATGAAAAGTTTTGTGTGCTAGTATTAGAAATTTTAACTTAGAGGGTAATTAGGTTATTTTACTATGCTTAAAAGATTAAGAAAGAGACTCTTCTACCCCTTATCTTTACTTAAATGACCAATATACTATATGAAAATATCAAAATACCCCCGACACTAATGCATTTGATTTTTATTTTTTTGGATAGGAAAAATGATAATTATAATAAAGTGTCCAATAGAAAAATATGTTTTATGGCCAATATAAATTTGCCTTTGCCTTAGCCTTTTTGTTATTAGGCAAGGACTTAAGCTAGGCCATTGCGCTAGAATATTTGTTTTTATAAAAAATAATATTCAAAAGAAGAATAAAAATCTTTTTTTTTTTAAAAAGCAACCTCGTAAAAAGAATAGACTTAACTTAGATTAACCTACTAAACTCATGTCCTATATCATGAGATTAGAATAACTCAATAAGTAGAATGACAAAGCCTATTATTTCAACAAAACCATTGTCGAATGATTAAAATGAAAAAAAAAAGAAAAAAAAGAAAGAAAAATCAATGTCAACATGTTAACTTTTTAAACACAGGACATGAATTATTAGATTTGAAGAACCCTATATGAATAAATTAAAAAATTCAATTCTTAACCAATCAAATATTAAAAGATAAAATTAAAAATAAAATTCAATTGCACAAATGGATCCAAAGCCAAAATAGCAATGAAGATAATGAAGACCAAAATTGATATAAAAAATAAATTAGACAACAATTATAAATTTTTTATTGAAGGGTGAAAATGAAAAAAAAATCAATTTAACAAAAGGAGTAAAAAATAAAAGAATTAAAGGAATGAGGACTAAATTAAAAAAAATATATCACAAATTGAGATTGAATGATGAAATCAAAAATAAATTAAAATTTTACAAAAAAGTCAAGAAAAAAAATTACAATAATAAAGATAAAAGTTAAAATCTCAATATATAAGAAGACAATTTTGAGATTTTGTTTGGCAAATATGAATTTACAGGGGAGGAGGAAAAAAAAGAGAGAAAAAGTTAATAGTGTTGCAACACCAATCCAATATATTGTCATTCACCATCCCAATCTAAAGTTCTAAAGTTTTTGGAATGGCACGATATGATAAAAGGTGAGTTCTGACCATAATAAGGGGCCGCTTGCAATGCTCAAAAACATAAATATACCCTAACATGTTAACTCGTGCGCTGCAAATATCATCTACTTTTTGTTTTTTAATTATATTATATTTATTTAAATATCAAATTGTTTCTTATTCAACTTGATTATTATGAAAAATAAATGTTAAAATAAAATAAAATAAGCTTTAAACGCTAATTTAAAACCTTTTTTTAAATAATATTTTAATTATTTCATTATACTTCTAAAAAAAATTATTTATCTCTTTGGTAATGTCTAATTGACGTTATAAAACCACTCTACATCTCAGTAGACAATTTAATATTTTTTTATGGGAAAAGTAAAACTATCATTTTAATGAACAGTAATTTACACGAACAATGTTTTCCTAGGTTTTGTTAGTCAATGTTATAATGCAAGAATAGTATATTTTGATATGTTGCTATGCTGATGAAATCATGCCAGGTTAGAATCCACTTGTGTGTGGAGCCACTGGACCTATCACAGTTAGAACAGCTAAGAGGGAATGCTAGCATTTCATTTTTCTTTTATTAATATTTATGATATTTATATCATGTGTATGATTGTGTTTTATGATATAACATATATGTATCGTAATTTTTTTTATATATGAATCATTTATATTATAAAGATTGTAATTGTGACTTTAAAAAAGTATGTATCTAAAATAGTTGTCAAAACAATACAATAGTTTATAAACCTGTAAAAAATATTCAATCCAAATTGATAACATATTTTTTTTATATTTTTAAAATCTAAAAAAAATCCTCATAAAACAGAACTGGATCATTTTTGGATATAAATTTTTTTATCTTCAGAAACTGAAGAGCTATGATCAATCAAACTGCATGGCCCACAAAATTGCTGAAAGAATAAGCTCAAGTATATATACGTATTATTAGCTACAACAAATCAATGATGCTATCTCGAAGGTTCTTTCACTTCATTATCTCAATTCATTTGGGATTTGCAATCAGCTATATATGCATTCACAAGATTATGATATACTAACATACCAAAAATTTAATTTTATTGTGCTTAGAAAATAATAAATAATATTTTATTAATTATTTTTTGAATCTCATTTGAAAAATATTAGACATAGAAAAAAAATCATAACCTACTAGAAATAATAAAAATAATAATAATATTTTCAAATAGAATTAATAAATTTATTTGTCTTTATTTTTTTAAGTGAACATGAAAAATAATTGATAGAAAATACTAATAATGAATACATAGGACAAACACGTAGTCCCAATTTTTGAATGTGCATATTAGATTGGGATTTAATTTCCAGAGTAATTTTCAATGTTACTTACTTTTATGAAAAGCAAATCTTATACAATTATGCATGCATCAATTGTTTGGAAATATTGTACAAAATCGAACCCCTTCGGAACTCACACAATTCAATTAGTACGATTTTTTTCTTTCGAAATAGTAATTTTAGAAAGAATTGGAAATGATAATAGCATTAATCCTAATCAAACGAGATACCACTATAATGTGTTCCAATTAATATATAGTCGACACGCAAAGTATGTATTATTTATTAATATATAGTTGCATTGTCGTTTCATGCAACACAAAAATAATGTGATAGATTTTTCTTTTCTTCAAGACATGGGTGCTTGATTGATCATCAAGACAAGACAAGACAAGACTATTGGCTTCTTGACAATCACCAATTCCACTAAAATAAAAATCACCTGAAGGAGGTTGGCAATCAACTCAGCATGTCGAGGACATCAAGTGGGATGGTCAAATTGTAGTTGATCGCGTAAATTTTGTCTGCTAATAAATGTAAATTTGTAAATGAGAAACTTTAATTTAACATTTGACTTTGTACCAATTTAGTTGATGAAATGACTCAATTCTAGACAAAATATATACACACACTTTAATTAAAAAGGATTTTAAATATCTAATGAACGCCATTCCTCAGTTATGTTGGAACTGAATGGATACAGATGGTGTAAGTAGATATATATATTAAGTCAATGATAAGATCATTTTGACCTTTGCTATAAGTCATAGGTATTTAATTAGAAGTTGAAGATGAGTAATCGTTGTTCATGCATGTTCGTGTTTTCCTTGCAATATATATATATATATCCACTCCAATAAAATAAAATTAGAAATTGATTTTCACTTGAGAGTTCCAAGCTAGAATTTTCTCCAATATTGATTATTAAAAATATTTCTCAAACTAATATAATTTAAAAAACATCTTTTTAATACAAAAACACAAATCATTAATTTACTATATGTTTAACCTATTATGACATATATATAATACATGTGTCAACTGATTGCATATATATATATATATATATATATTTTGTATGCATAACTACTCCACACATGTGAAACAAATATATTTCTATAGGTTAAGGAGGTTCAACATTTGAACAATTTAGTAGAGAAGGATAAAATTACTTACCATGCATGATAATTATATGCTTTGTTTATCATGTATGGCAACTATATGCTTGTGGTTTTGATAATGCAGCCTCATCAACGAGTTAATTTGTTAGATGTAATTTAATTATGTAATTGAATTTATATTGCTTATTGTAATTAATTGTTTTGTTATTGTGATTAAGTTTGTTTAATTATGCTATGAAAGTATATGAATTTAAAGAAATGGTTGTGTTGAATTTGTTGCGATACTCGAGTTACTAATTTTTATAATTGTGCTGCTTTTGATATTATATTTTGTTTGATAAATAGTTAAAAATATTAAAAAAAACAACTGAATAATATTTTTAAAAGTCACACATGTACTATATATGCTATATATGAAGACATTCATGCACTATATACACAACTAGTAGTTACACTTACGATACATGAACAACTAGTGAACGTGCATATGTTGCATGTATATTTTGATAGATCGCACATATAGTATTTATATAAATTATGTTTTTGTGTTGATGTAGAAAATATTTTGTCAACTATGCTAATTTGTGAAATACTTTGGTCTACTGTACTAAAAAAGTTTTCGTGCGTTATTATTATATTTTGTATACAAACATAATAATAGAAATATTAATTGGTTTTTATTAAAATTTTGTTTTATGATTCTATAATGTTTAGCTTCAAAAAATAAAAATTCTAATAAATAAATTTTCAAAAAAATCACAATAATAGCATAAAAAATTTATAATTAAAAATATGTATTTTTTTTATTGTTGTTTTGTATCCTTTGGAGTCTATTGGATATTTATTCTAATTGCCTTCTGTTCTTATTAATAATGTATTTTGCTAAGAGGTTTAGGAAAATATAATGATATGAAAAAGAAGAATTATACTAGTTAATTATTTTATTTTGATAATATTTAAATTATGAATTTTTTTATAAAAATACTATTGACATATAATGAAATAAAAACCGTGAATTGTTCTCAGTGACAGAAAATTATATATTTTAATTTGTATTTATTTCTCAACTTTCTCACTCATATTATATTGATTTGTGTATATAATATTGTTGTATTTGATTAAACACACATGTCAATTTTTTTATTCACAACCAAAAGGAAATTCTTTAACCTAAAAAAACACTTTCACAATGCTTGCATTTTGTTTTTTACACTAAAAAATAATTTTTAATTGACTCGTAGCCTATCATCTACAAAGCTGACTAGTTTACTCTCTTTACAAAGGTTTCCTAAATTTATGCAATCCAACTATATTTGCATCTAATTTTTATGCAGAAAAAAAAAAACTAGGGCTGTAGCGTCATTAATATCATTGATAGTAAGGAAAGCATATAAACTCCAACTCAATGAAAAATTAAAAAAGCATGTTGTGAATTTGAGGCCTCCCAGCATAAACTACAAAACATCCTCTCTTGACAAAGAACTAAGAAACAAAAACAAAACCCTAAATGGTACTAGTTTATTCCGTGTACCAAATCCGTTTCCATCGAGAAAGAAGGAAATTGACAAGCACTAACATTTACACAACACAAATGTTCTTTATTTATTTTATTATTTTCTCAAATGATAGTATTGACTCGATAGAACAAATGACTTAGATACAACAAAACTAAAGAAAGAAATGCACTTGCAATTAGATTTTGACCAGGTTTGGTGATGGATGATGAGGCACGCGGGGGGGGGGGGGGGGGGGGGG